>JAAGNO010018698.1:8238-28467 GCA_033439905.1 Ceryle rudis | reverse complement strand
CCCCCCTCTCCTCCCCTCCCCTCTCCTCTCCTCTCCTCTCCTCTCCTCTCCTCTCCTCTCCTCTCCTCTCCTCTCCTTTTTTTTTTTTTTCTTTTTTTTTTCTCTGAATGGAAAGTGCAATGGGAGTGCAAAGTATTACAGTTATTAGAGTCTGTCAGATCTCTTAGCAGTCCTCACACAGTTCCCAAAGGCTCTCCAGCACATTTGGTTCTTAATTTCACCCTGAGGGACTCTCCAGTTACTTTGGTACCCAGAAACCCAGAAGAAAACCTGATGTTCACTAGATGCACTTTCTTGAAATATTTGTCCAAGTCACTTTATGAAAGTAGTTTATATCTAGAAACACTTTCTTTAAATATATCCATTGTAACCCACACGTGCCTTTTTCCACGAGCTCTTTGTTTGACTCTGCTTGGAAGTAAAACATTCTAGTCTGATCTCAGCTATTTTCACTCATCTCTAAACAGTATACATTCATATACAAAAGTAACAGCAAATGATTAGCTATCAGGAGACTTGACCTTGAAATCATACTGAGCTTTTGAAGGAAGTTGATTAATTGCAGGTAGAGCAAACCTTTTCAAACCTTAATCAGATGAGAATATTTTCTTCATGTGACTCATATGTAAAACCCGCTTAGAACAGCATTTCATGAGAAATCTCTGATTAGAGCTCACTCTGTCAATTTACAGAAATAAAGAAAATATCTGAAGTGTTTCTAGACGTAATCTGCCCTCAGCAACTGCAAGACACTGTTCAAACTGAGACGAATATAAAAGTACTTGGCAAGTCCCAAAGACACAGGATCCAGAGAAGGAAAGAATGCAACTCTCACACATGGAATTTGCATTATTTTTGTGAATAAAATCACCTTCAGTATTGATGCTTATTTTCCATGCATGTTAGAGCTATAAATGACTACATCATAATTATGCTATTGGATGACAAGTATTTAACGATTTAAAATTACGAGAAGTGCTTATATTGCCACCTGCTGGGCTTTGTCGATTCACAGGTAAAAAGGGCAGATCCACAAGGTCTTTCACAAATGTACATTGTTTTTCAAATGCCTCTTGCAGATACAGAGTGGTCAATCATTTAAAGTTGAATGAACAGAGTTACAGAAAAAAAATAAAACGAGAAACAAACAAACCATCAGCATTAATGGCTCTAGCAGTCTATCTGTTGCTATTTAATACTTGGGCTATTCCCCAAACATAACTTTGCTTCACAAAACTTAAAAAATGTTAAAATTACTTTTTGTTAAAATGTAAGTAAATCCATTTTTACAGTGCATGTTTGGCAACTTTTACCATATGTGAAAGTATCTGTTTACAAGAAGTGACAAAATATGTATGACATACTGAATAGTGGTGTATTCTTAAGTGCATTATTTAATACTGTGAAGATAGGGTAACAGGAAGCACTTGAATCTTTTTTTCCTAGAATAATTGACACCTCTACACTAAATATTTTAGTCACTCCTGTGGTTATACAAATATTGTAGAGTGCTGTGTGTGTTCCTGTGAGATTATATCAGTTTTAAACTATAATCAACTGTATGGATGCAGTTTTCATTTAGTATTGTTTTATGCAATGCAGTTCATCTACAAGATAATGCAGCAAACTTGATGTAGATGTGATGACGAAAACTGGTTATAATTTTGCAGTGCTTGATCTTAACAGCAAAGAAAGTGCTTTCCAAACATGTTTTCTCTCTTTAGGGAAACTGCTGAACATGGGACTGACATTAAAGAGTCATGTGTTCTATAATAGTAATATTCCTTCTTCCACCAAAATAGCTTTCAGGAAACAAGAAAAATTAAATCTAAGGAGACAACATAGAATCATAGAATTGTAGAATATTTTAGGCTGGAAGGGACCTCTAGAGGTCATCTGGTCCAACCTCCCCACACAAGTAGGGACTTCTCTACCTAGGGCAGGTAAATAATATATTTGGGGAATTTTTGAATCTGAAAATTCTTTGGATGAAAAAAAAAAGTAATGTAGGAAATGGTATTTTTGAAACTCAAGCCAAACTTCTGTCCTCCCTTCATCATTATGCTATTGAACAGGGACAAACAAACAGTTTCCTGAAACTAGCAAAGAATCCAAACCTAAAAATGTTCAGCTTTCATTTGTGTAATTGTTTTGTTTCTCCCGCTGTCCCAGGTGAGAGGATTAACAAATGATTAAGTTTTTTGGGGAAAACATGTAATTGGAAAAAATTCTTCAAAGTGTTCTAGCTTGCTGTTGCTCCTGGACTTAAGGTGAGAAATGTAACATGAGTGGAAATACCTGTCGTATTTTTAAAGGAGGCAGAAGCAGTTCAGCACTTGATCTTAACAGCAAGGAAAGTCATATATGCTGCAAAATCTACCTGCAAATGGAATATATTAATTTATTTGGACTGTTATGGTTAGACCACTTTTGAAGTCAGCTCTTGCTAAATTGAAATTATCTGGACATTTGAATGCCATGTTGCAGACTATCATAGACATGTTACTGGTCATCTTCAGTTACTGCTTTTCCTCTCAGAAAGTCCCAAATCTCCTCAATTGTCCAAGTGGAACTGATCAGAAACATCTGTGTAACCACAATGTGGAACAGCAGTGGGTATATACTAGAATTCTGCTCTCAAAACCTGCCATCCTTTTCCTGCTCCACTCTTTGTTCATAACGCACATAATGCTTGCATCGGAGACCACCACTCCCAGTGCTGGCTAAGCCAGGTTTTCATGATAGTTTTCACTAATGAGGCTTTGACAAAACTTAATTTTGATTTTTTCAGTAAAAAATATCTCTGAATGATTCTGCAAGGGCTGGTTTATTTTTTTCTGCTATAGTAGTACTGCATTTTTTGCATACCAGGAAATAGCTATTTAATATAGTTTTTGAAGCTAATTAACCATATCATTGTAACTGTACTGTGCAGAATTTTCTACGCAATTTTATTTAAATGAATGAAAAGACATGATGAAAAGTAAACTTGAAATCATTAACATTTACCCCATAACTGAGCCAACCAAGTCATCAGCAAAACAACCATCTGTGAGGAGAGGTGTAATGAGTTTTTGGGCATGAAAACAACGGCAGGACTCAAATGGTGGATAATATAGAGAGATGGGAGCATAAACTGGGTGAAGGAAATTCTCAAAAAGCAGGAAAAAGAGAGAAATGTCTGTGTTGTGTTAAACTTTGGCTTCAGAGAGCTATGAGTTGATCATTCCCTATACGTTAGGCTGGATTGCTGGAACTGTTATAAAGAAGTGCCAGCTATTAAGGATGAGAGTACTTCTGCTTGAGCTTTTCAGAGTGCTGTGAAGCACCTAGGCTTGCCTGGAATGCACTGATGCTCAGCATGCACCCTGGACACGGAAGTTAGCACTAGTGTTCCTGATCTGGAGTCACTGTGCAGGGACCTCGAGACATATGCTGCCACTTCTCTGATCAAAGAGTTCCCTTAGAATAGAAGGTTCTACCAACAGTTGAGAGGGTAGCAGTCAGGAAGAAATGAAACTATATATCTGATAAGACTCCAGAAATATTTTCTAGTTCTAATAAGAAAGCTCAGGACATCGATAACATATGTATCCTTGCTGTGAACTCTACTTGACAGGAGCACCCTTCATTCTTCACTCGTAGAAATACTCTGCTGCCTAACATTAAACTTGTCACTTCTCATCAAGTCCACAGAACATCTTCAGCTCCTTCCTAACATACAACAAGCCTTTGCACAAGCCAACAGTTCACTCCATCATTTAGACAGCTTAGCGTTCTCTATTTAAAGACAGCTGGATCTCTTGAGACAGGTACTCACCTCTGTTCTCCTCTGATCATACACTTAGAGGTGAAGTACCTCCTTTGAAAAGAAATTGCTTGTCCAGACTACTTCATACCATAGTCACATTTTTACCAACTTGCTAAGGCTGGTCTCTGCAGCATTCAGGTCATTTTCACAGACCATAATGTATGGAAAACACTAGAAGACATGCAGATAATTTCCATTGACTTTTTCAGAAGACCTAAGTTAAGCTGGACTGAATGTCCTCCCTTGTCTTTTCAGAAGTGTAAATTTTACTAAACTGGATACTCTGGAAATTGTTATAACTATTTTTAGTGTCTCTTCAGTGAGGAATTTGATATCTAGTCAGTTATGTTACCTAAATGAGATGAGTTTGTAAAACATGCAGAGGATCCTGGTCATATAAAGGTTAAGTATGCAGAACTGGAATTCCGTGATCGTAAGTGCTCATTTCTATCATTGAACTTGGTCTGTTTCTTAAAAATTCAGAGCTGAAACATGGGATGCATGTCAGATCAAACAACTGCTCTATCTCCCCTTTGATAAGCTGAACATACTGAGTCTCTTTATTCTCACAGAATGGCTGTGATTTTCAGGTTGTGTGTTCTTTTTAAATCTTATTTTCCCAGAGATATAATGTAAATATTACATACTAAGTGATTAAAAACCCTTTGTGCAGCTCTGATATATTATTTGAATGTATTCAGCTTACCACTTTGTAACATGGAGAGTGCAGCATGATCCTTGTTTCTGACTCCTGCTTCTCCATGCTGCACATCTTTTTCAACCTCACATCAATATACTGAGAAGTGTAACTTCTCCAAGAGGTATTCAGAGAAGAAACCTCTGTCCAAATGCATCAAAGAAGACTAAATGGTGGAGGAGGGGATGCGGGGTGGGAAACAACCACAGGGAAGGCTATGGTGCCTCTTACAGCATTTTTTTATACTAACCTGACTCTGGACTGCACAGGGCCCAGGACTTTCTCTAAGTAAACTACATATTGCCCAATGGACTACATCACTACCAAGGTCTGGCAACATAGTCTGTGCTCTGATCTTGTTCCTGAAATATCTCCTGTCTGCATCCTAGACACTAACAAACCCAGCACTTAGGGAAAGAGGAAGCAGACTGGAGAAGGAGGTCTTGGAACCTGCTTTTATCACAAGCTGCATATGGCAGTTCACTTTTTTTACGTATTTCTATCCTTTAAACCTGGTATAAATAGATAGTAGTAAGTGTAACTTGCTTTCAATTGGATGTATTATAGAAATAAAGTGTGAAACTAACCTGAAAGAGCCAGTTTCCAAACCATTTAGATTTACAAGTCCTTTGAGCTAACCTAAGTAAGTCTTTCTCCCCTTAAGGCACCAAAGAGAACAAGGAAGGCAAAGCACTTATTTGTTTTGAAATCAGTCTCCTCTTTCTGACCAGACTGGCATCTTATCTTCAGTTGGAGACTCAATCTCAACATTTTCTGGCCAGATATCTCTCTCACTGCTGCTCTGAAGACCTTCTTATCTCAATTTGACTTCACAGTCTGATTCAACTTCCAAATCCAGCTACAAATCCTACGCCAGGTCAACTGCTCTTGCCTTCAGAATCAGTTTTCTCTTGTTATTTACATTTTTAATGGAGTCTACATTCTTGGAGAGATGGGGCTACGGAAAACGCAAAAATTTTTTTAAAATATGTATCTTTCAGTTTCTACTTCTTTTTTGCTACATTTGAAGTCTTAACTACCTAATTCAGCGATACCATCGCCTACTTGTAATGTATTTCTTGGACTCTTGCAAATTGTTTTTTGTCCTAAAAATTTTGTGTCAGTTATTATATTTCATTATAATCTGAAAAAAAAATCTTCTAGTCCAATGATCCACAGTCTGTTTTGTAATACAAGACTGGCCTGAATTTATTCATATTGGACCTATGCATAATTATTTTTTTTTAAGTTCATGATTAGTTTGTAAAAACTATACAATCTGCTGCATATCTCAAGAAACCACTGTACCGTTTGAAAGTTCTAAGTTTCTTATTTCTGTGTTTGTCTAGCATCAAATTCCTATCTTGTAAGTTGTTAAATATTTTCTTCTGGAAAGAAGGGTCTGTAATCTAGATATATCCAGGCCATCAGTGAGGCACTTCTTTATCTTTTTTATATAAAGTTAAACAGTCTGAGCTCCTGGAGTCCCACTTGTCAGGCAGATTTTCCAGTTCTGTAATCATGGCTCTCTTCTAAACCTTTTGCAGATTATATAAATTTTTCTTGAACTGTAAATGACAGAAGTTTTCTGAGAAATACAGATTTAGGATGAGTCCATAACCCTTGCATGCTCTAGAGTCAATAATACTCTATGTCAGTCAAGATATTGACAGAGGAGCAAGTGAGCAATACCATGCAAGAATTTAGACAGTCCCTTCAGGCAACTCCTTGGATGCTTTTCCAGGCTTGTAAGTTTTGTTTCCTCATGCACCTCATGCCCCTGTTGAATCTTGCTTTTGCAGGATCCTAATGTCCTGCTGAGTGTGGTGTGTCTCCAGATACAGCAAACTCATTTGAACTCACTTTGGTTGACACAGTTCAGAAATACAGAAATCGGGAAACCTTATCCCACTGTCAGTGAAGCAAAACTAACCACCTGGGCAGACAGGAGCCCCAAAGAAAATACTGATTCAGACAAGATCCTCCCTAGAATTCCTTCTGCTTGGATCAGCTCCCTGAACTGGGTAATAAAAACAAACTTAATTCTCAACTGTAAAATCCTATTGTTAAACAAATATAGGCCATGAAACTCGTGTGTCATCATAAAAAGTTCCAGGAACTAATTTGACTAAGGCATACACATGTCAACATCTCATTGATTCCTTAGCTTTTCTGGCTCCATCCTATACCCATATGTTACTGTGGGACCTGACTTCAGTAAGTACAGAATCAAATATTATGTTTACAAATCCTGAACTAAAGCTTAAGCATATGAATTGTCAGTGGTCAGGGGACAGTGCTGAAAATATCATTTTGATACTGTGCCTACGCCACAGAGAGAATTCACAAATCTTTTAGACAGAAACTGACATTGTATTTACAAATTTTTTGTTCCTCAAGCAGTGGTCTACTAAATGCTGGTAATCTTTGACGAAAAAGGTTCATGAAAGTGCTTTATTAAGGCCTGCTAGGCATTTTTTGCTACTGCCCTTAAATATATGTGACTTTTTGAATCTTGAAAGTTAACCAAAGGACTATGACATCCTTAACTTGCTAAACTACACCACTTTATATGTAATACTTATATGCAGTTACAGTTTCTTTCATTAGTGTCCAATTTTTTAAGTCTACAGTTAAAATCATCTAACTTGACTATGATGTTCAGAATTGCTTTAAATAGCTCTCAAATGTCTAATTCTTTAATTGGAACTGGTAGGTTCAACTGGCTGAACTAAAGTATTAGTCAGGGATTTTATTTATGGTCTGAAAGTGGATGCTCATTTGTTTAACATGATTGGACTTTGCTTGTCAATCCATGTTCTGTCTTTCTGTACATTTTGTGAAAGAACAGGTTTAGCTGCCTTGAGCACATCTGTGGCAAACTAGATGGAATGTCATTGTTTTTGAAGTACAGGAAAACATTTTTCAGCTCTTTGAATGTGTTGTGCCAGTAGGAAACATGGGATTGAGCTCGAAATCTCTATGAGCCAACAGACGATGAGATAAGGTTAAGTGACAAATCACTAAAGTATGGAAACAAAGGAAGCAAAGTAGCTCAATTTCTCATTTCCTTTTCCTCTTCTTCAAAAAAAGCCGGAATGATAAACGACAAGCAATAATGAAAAATGCTCACAAGATCTCATTTTAACTGTTGAGAGCAAAACATGAAGGCAATATCAGTGTTTGTCCCAGTGAACAAGCCTTGCGAGAGAAATCATTATCATCATTGGCACAAACTAACACCAGGGCTGGTGAGCTCAGCGGAAAAGCTCGTGGCAGAGTAACATGGGGATGTGACAGTGATATCTTGTCAGTGTTTGAAATGGGACAATATGTACTCCCATGACAGTGTTTTTTATATTTCTGCATGTTTTGAAAATCATTGTACCCATGATGTTATGGAGAGAAGGGGACATTACAACCTCTGAGATATTTCTGAAGGCTGTTGCCTATTGCTGAGTTCCTGCATGCCCTGGTTTCACCATCAGTCCTTACAGCCCAATGTTGACTGGCCTCTGCGAGTGCTAAGGCTCACTGTTTCACAGATCCCACACTATGTTCAGAGCTCAGCAATAATCACCTAGAAGAGGAAGCTCTTAACTTGCCAAATTGCCATTTGACTCCCTGAAAACCTGATGTGGAAACCGTATTTCAGTCTTATGGCTTGAGGAGCTCCCATACAGTGGTATTTCTGGGCAAAACACAGCAGCACATTAAAGTACAGTTAATATCAGTACTTTTTGATTGTTATAAACACTCTGCTCAGCTCATCAGACTGATTTTATTGCTTTGTGGAATAATAATCTAGAAAATAGAAAGTATACAAGAATGGAGCTGATAAGAAGACACAGAAAATCTCTTCTAGGTGAAATGTCTAACAGATCTTAAATCATTGGGACTCTGAGGTCAACTTTCAGAATGACACAGCGGCTCTGATATCTGAAAGCCACCAAAAGGCAGGGACAAATGTTTAATGCCAAAGACTGCAGTAACTCTTCAAAGGCTGTTAAGTTTCTTTAAAACATTTTTATGCTCTTTAAGTGACTCTGTAATGAATCTCAATGACCTAGTGAGACAGATGTAGTCAAAAATGTTTATCATGTCTGACAAAAGAAGAGGGGTCCAAGAAGAGGAAGAGAGGACAAAAAAGTGGGATTGCATGATACCCATAATCCTCCAGTTACCAAGCCACTCATCAGTGGGCCAGCACTTGATGTGAATTACAACAGCTTCCAGAGTCTTGCAGTGTATGTTGCCTGCCAGAAGCTCCTAAGAGCCAGTTTAGCAATCACAAAACACTGCCCCTGTTCTTATTTCCTCATACCACATGACTTCTCCCAGCCAAGAAAAGTGATGGCATTGGTCTAGCTCCACCAGCAACTATCCTTACATTGGAGACACTAACAAGGACAGATCTGTAGGCTTTGTACTGTAGAACAGAAACTGAACATTTGACTCCTGAAGATATCTATCTTCAGACAACACAGTTCTCATTCTGAAGATGAAAGGGCTGCTGAGATGCCACTGATTGTTCTGGAAATTATTTTCAGCAGAAAATGCTGGTACCTCTCCCATTCTGAATTAACAGCCTGCTAGGGCTGGAGCCAAGAGTGTTCTTCTAATAACAGAACAATGATAGGACTTCTTATTTCATTTACATCACAAAACACACAGCTTGATACATTGGAAAAGAAAAGTCACTGGGCTTCATGAGCTGCACTGTTCCACAAGGAAGTGAACTGGAGCGCTCCATTAATTTAGAGCTTTGAGTGGGAGTCAGTGAATAGTCTTGTGACAAAGATGGACAAGGAGACACACGCACACACCAAAAGAAACAAACCAAAACAAACCCAACAAACTCAAAGGAGCTATTTGGTTTCTCTGATTAGTTAAGTTCATCTGGAGGTCCATACACTAAGTAGACGAGTCTGTGATAGAGGGGAAACAAAATTTTCAGATAAATAATTTGCTTGATCAACACCATTATGGTTTTGCTTCCACCGAGATTCAATTATTTACTCCTTATTTTAATGCCAATTTCATAAAAGCTGTCAGTTTCTGAAACAGTAGGTGAACATATTCACTAAGCAAAGGACATGTAACCCAATGTTGCTGCAGACAAGGGAACTCCTGACATTATAACATCTCTCCCAGTCTCATACATCTGTTGAAAAGCAAGACGAGAAGGTGGATCTCTGTGGGATATTCTCTTGGGGTTCTCTGCAGTGAAAGACCCCTAACAACTGTGGCTCATTTCTTTCTGTCCTTTGCTGAATACGTAAAATCAAACATGAAATGTAACATGGAAATAGCATGCAGAAGGCCCAACTTCCTTCAAGGGTTCTGATAGCTAAATCTGAAAGGGTGACAAAGGAGTGGCTGAAGAACATCCACATTTGACCCACAGAAATTAAGACACCACAGTGGTTCAGAAAGCAACCTGGAAGGATACTTCTCTTGAGTTTTCCTACACCCAAGAAAACACAGGGTCATGAGAAGGAAGATGATAGTTAACATTACTTTCAAGTATTCTTATGCCATACCTCTCAAACTGTGGTTTCAAGTGGTTGCTACCTGAATGACTGAAATTAGGAGGCATTTTTGCTACTGCTGGGCTAAAAAATCATCATATTTGACCTTACACTACAATAGCAACTACTGATTTTACTCTAGAGGCTTTTAGATCACATGGGCTGAAAATACACTACAGTTTTGATGCCCATGACTCTTCAACTGGATTTTATTTCTCTCGTTGTTTTGGCTCGTTTGGGAGCATGTGTATGTGTGACCATACATGTGTGCCTATGTATGCATGTGTAGCTACATCCATTCACTTTGCAGGTTTTGGTTTACAGGACTTCTGGTGGACGATCACTCTGTCTAGAAGAAAAGTACGCCCACAAATATCACATGGAACTAGCTGGTTCTGGGCGCTGATCCAGGAAGCCTCATTTAAAGAATCGAGATCATAGAAACCTTTGGCTGGAAAATTAAAAAAAAAAAAAGTATCAGCTTTCATTCTGGAGACCCATATTCAGCTCTTTATGGAAAATATTTTCAGGAAATACCTGTTGACTGAGCCTTTCAGTTTAACCAAACCATATTGCTTTTGCAAATGAAAAAGGAAAAAAAAAAAAAAAAAGAAGCAAAAGAGTAAAAAGGATACCAAAAAGACTCTGTTTTTTGTCCCAGGGGTTGGTTTAAATTAATTTCAAGCTGAATAATTTTCTATTGTATGAGAGTACAGAGTAAACACCATACTATGTGTTATGATACGTATTCTCAGCTAATTATTAACATCTTTGCATACATACTATTATCAGCAAATTTCCCTTTTTGGATTTACTTCAAGTTCTGCTTAATGAGCATGTGTTATCTGACCATGGCAATGGGTGGGAGTGTATCATATTTGAGAATATGAACTTTGTACTGTTCTGGACAAGCAGCCCAATTTTTTTCCTGTCGAATTCTATACAAGTTTTACCAATAAGTGGAGTAAAGCTTAGGTAAACCTAAAACCTTAAAAAACGTATGCTTCTTTTAAGCCACAACTTCCGGTGAGTCACTGCACTGATGCATCTATTGCCATCTAAACACTAATCCAATCTTACCCTCAGTTATTTTCCATTGTGGGAAGAGTGACTGCTCTGAAAGCTCAAGAGCATTCTTCAAACACTCACATCAGATGTATTTTCAAGATTTTATTTGAGTATTAAAAAAAATCTTGTTTACTTTGATCCTGAAATGGGTTTTCATCTCGAAATTCACTTTCACATAGTGTTGTTTCAAACTAGGTAGGTTTCTTAATACTTGGATTTAGATCTTAAGAGTGCATGCAGAAAAAAAATCTACATTGCTGAATTTGAAGTTGTATTTGCTTGCACTTCTGAAAAGGTATGACAATACAGAAAAACACTGAAAAACTGGTTTTGTGTTTGAACAGTTAGAGGCAGACAATTTTTAAAAGGGAAAGATATGCACATTTAAAAATATCCATGGTTTCTGTCATTGGCACATGAGAGAACTCTTCATTAAAGGCCCATACAATTTTAATATGATTCATATCCAATGGTTCACATAACCACAATAAGCCTTAGATCTCTTAATATGCCTGTTCCTAATGTTCTTTTTGTTAGAAGAGCAACCAAGTAGTGTTTCTTTTCTTGGCTGAGACAAATACCCCCTTTGCTTGCAGGAAATGAATGTGTATTTTCTGTACTTTGGAAAGTTTATGAAATATAAAAAAAAGGACATGGCTTTCTCCTTGCAGGCATGTGTTGGGCATTCCACAAACAAAACATGTGTAATCAGGGCAGCGGTTGTCTTCCTGTGACACTTGAGTTTTCAGAAAAAAAGTTTTATGTAAGTTATAAAAAGTTTTATGTAAGCAGTTAATATTCCCAAGCTTTTTTTGAACATTGCCTGTTCCATTCAATAACAGGGGTAATCCCTCCGCCCTAAACTGAGAAACTGTGAGACATGCAGTACGTGTATGTGGTCTCAAGGTCACTTATAGCATTTACCAGATGATCAAGAGTAAGTCTTACGGAAAAAGAACACTGAGATTATTTTCTTGAGGCCAGGAGCATGAGGCAACTGCAGGGGGAACAGCAATTTTATTTCAAGCTACAAAACTGATCAGGCTTGCATCAGCAGGCATTTAGGGACATATGCTGGAAGCAGGTCACTGTTCCCTGGGGAACCACGGGTACACACCACCTCATAGGAGATACATGGCGCCTAATATGACTCACTGCATAAATGAGACAATTTTCTGATTCATATCTGGGAGCCTTCTGCTGGATTATTTTCTCAAAGAGTGGTTGTCTTTCTGCTTCCACTCCTCAAAATAAGAATAATGTATTTTCAAATAACCTGATTTATCCTTTTGCATCCTCCTTTTTCACATGGAATTGTCATTTTCTCCATCTTTTTTACCACATGACATACAATATTTAAAAAGAGCTTGAGAACAAAAAAAGCAAATAGAATCGGAATGTCTTTTGAAGCTGTATTTTACTGCAGATTCAACTCTGCTGCTTGGCATCTGTTAACAAAGTTCTGAATTGATATTACTTGATCTGTGATTATTATTATGTTGAATGGCAGGTTAGTGTTCTCAGTGAACCTGCTCTATTCTGTGTCTCCTGGGGATGTATTTCTTTGTACTGATGTAAACTGATACAGCGTATGAGTCTTTCATGGTGAGTTGTAGGAGAAGTTAGTCTACTTCTCCAGACACTAGAGTAAGCTGCAGGAAATTATGAGGAAAATATCACACACACACACACATGCACGCACACACACACACACAAAAAAGTGAGTAAATTAGCTCCCTGTGGTCTACAGTTGGCTCAAAATAGGTCAAACCAGTTGGCATGGCCAGGGAAAACATCCAGCTGAAATGGTGAAATTATGTGGGAATGAGGAAGTCCTAGAAGCAACTTCCAGGAAAAGCACAGATAAGATTTCTTGTTGGCCATACAGTGAGTACACACCCCTGAGATACATATGGCAGTCCAGCTCCATTGGGTGCTGGGGATCATGAATTTTCATTGGTTTGAAGAAGTTGGATCTAGGCATCTTACAGAACTGAACCTATAGCACAAACACACATACTTGGCAGAAATAAAATGTTTATTTTATACCAAATATATTTTTTCCATTATGTTTATATTAAAATGTCACGTAAAAAGGGACCAGTAACATCCATTGAATGTTCACTGTAGAAGATACTTCATTTTTATCTATAAATATATTTTAATAAAAATCTGAAAGTACAGTATATGTTATAGATAGGTTTTAAAAATACCTTATTTTCTGCCAGTCATCATGCATCTAGTATTGTATTTCTTATTTTACCACAGAATTCCTATTTTCAAGGCCACTCACTGTTTACCAATGTTAAGTGCTAGTGTCAGCCTTTTTTGTTACCTATGCTATAGGCATAAAATATGGAATTAAAATATATAACTATCTCTATGTTGCCTGAAGGGTATTTTAATGACTGTATGTGTCCAGTCTACATATTATTTATGGATGGTTTTGCCAATTTTAAAATATGCTTGTCTGCAGCATTGAAAGTAGTCAAAATGTAGTGATGTAGCTGTGAAGCAGGTTATTAACCTTTTTTGTGTTTTGATTCAGAACATACTGACACATAAAGAGGACTGACCCAGGAGTCATGTGCCACTGCCACAAGGCAACAACTAATCTTGCTTCTTATAGATGCAGTACAAAAGGAGAACAGGATGCTTAACAGAATGCTTAAAACAAGCCACGATGGCTACCGTCTTTTTGGAGTAAAATGAAGAAAGAAGTACTTGCAAACAATTAAGTTGCTGCTTTTTTTTTTTTTTTTTTTTCCCCTCATTCCAATTCCTTATTTGGTCTGTAGCTTACCTTGCAATAGACTGACTTCAGGCTTTCTGAGCTCTGGCCTTCTCAAGTGCTTGGGTAGCATGTCATTCTCCTGGTGCCATTTTTTCAGGCATTGTGGCTCATGGATACTAATAGATTTTGTTCCGTACTCACGGCCACATATGTAACAAATAACTGCTGGTGGCCGCCTTATCACTTGTGCCTGCAAGTAACAATTGTGAAGAAGAATAAATATAGTTTTCAACATTAATTGTGGATCTTAACAATTTTGGATTAAAACAATCATGTAGATTAAGAAACTGATTCATATCTGTGAAATCAGTGTAACATTTCTACCAGTTTTGTTTTGTCTGGATTTAGCCTTGAACCTTGTAAGAAATATTGCCTCATTAACTGGCCAGTTGGAACAGGTAGGCTCCTTCTGCAGATGCTGGGCCGAAAACTCATGTGTGTCATCTAATTAACACCTACGTAGGTTTTAGGTCTCTTATTTTCACACCATCAAGTTCATGGAAATGCTGAGTGTTCACATTAAGAAACAACTCTGCTTGATGAGGCTGATGCAGCATAGTGTCCATCTTAAATGTTGTGGTCCCTAACCCCATGTTACTTCTGCCACAGACCAGTTAGATGGTGAATTCCTTGCCCTTGAAGGATTAAAACTGGTCCAGGACATTTCAGGACAGTGGGGCAAAATAGGAACTCTTTCTTGTTTATCCTCAAGGCCTCACTGCGAACTTTGACAGTGACTGCAATGAGAGCAAAACTGTTACTGTTTCTGCACTGCAGATCTGCTTTTGTTCACAATAAAAACTGTCTCATTGGAAGAAATAAATGCCTCAACCCTAAAACCCATAAATACATATTCTAAACTTGGTAAATATATAATATATAATTACTGTGGTATTGCAGATTATGGACTCGTGTCCTTAGGCATGTCCTGGGCAAGGCGTGGTGTCAGGACCCTGTTGCAGGAGCAGTGCAAAAGCCTACTGCAGAGACAGCACTTTGAGGCACACTGATGGGTCACAGCTGCCAGCACTTCCTGCACTCCTGACTGCATATACCAGGAAGACATGACCTATTCCCTGCCTTCATAAAGGTCGAGGGACAGCCATCCCAGACCAGACAGAGGAAGCCTTTCTCACTCAAACAAGGGAGGTGGGGATTTCATTTTTTCCTCTGCTGCTCTGTAAGACAAAGCGTAACCTGTTCCAGTATTTATGACTCTGTCAGCCTATCAGTGTATTCAAGAAATTCTGGGCAGCTCTTCTCGCATTTACGCTACAGTCTGAAAATGTCATTAGTGAGCAATCTGCATAAGCTTTCTTTGCTGTATCACACATGTAAACTCAATTACATGAAGAAATACTACTCTTCAAAGTGTATTTTTGCTGGGCAAAGTTGGACATCATCCGGAAAGTTCTCACAGTGAATATAAACATAACTTATCCAAAGACAGTCCTTCTGAGGACACTTTCACCCCCTTAAATTTAAAATGGAATTTCCTGAGCCATCTTTGATAACAAGTTATTTTATATACTTCCTATCCATAGCTGAATATAGCAACAGCTGTTTTAAGAATGTCCTCTAATTTTTTCATTATCAATTTTTACCTACTTCCTTCAGTTCTTGAGCTAGATCTTGTCAGATTTGGAGATAAGACTCTGGGTCCAGAAACAGCCTTTTGAAGGCAGTGTATGTTTCTTTGCAGGCTCTGGAGAGCATTAGATAAGGACATTCTAGTCTAGACTCTTGAGGTCAGGGGACCCATTTCATTGTGCATGCTTGTTATGTGTACACTTATAGCATTTTAGAAATTTTTTTTTTTAAAAAACTGCTAGGTATACAAACACAGGAAACATGTTTTCCTCTACAGTTTTCATTAGTTAGGTTCCTGTCATTCAGTAAAATAGATTACTTATTGGCTGAAAATGAGGAAAAAGCAATTTGATTTACATTCAGTTTGTAGACACTCTTTAAATACTACCAGAGTGGGGAAAAGGAATTCTAGTACAAATGAAAAGCATGCTTACCTAGCCTGTACTGTCGCAATCATTTCCACCATATGCGGCAGTATATTAAAAACAAATATATAGCTTCAAGAAGACTTAATGTCCTGCTATGACACAGATAAAAAATCACTTAAAATTTAAATGCTACCAAAAAATCTAACAGCTGAACAGAAAGGCCATTAAAATAAAATAATTCTTTATCTTAGAAGTACTTCCACACTAAATGGAGATAGCTGTTTATCTCTGACTGCTTTGTTCAAATCCATTACACATATTCTAAAATCATTGTGATGTCCTACTATTGAACAGCTGCCAGAGACTTGCAAGACAAAAGTTAGCCATCTCCATCCAATGCAATCTGGTTATATTTCCACAGTTCTGAAATGGTTTTCTTGGTAGTCTCACATGAAAACCTGCAGACTGAGTGAGCAATACTATGATCCCTCAAGGTCCTGACAGAACATTTATAGGTAGGTATTGTGTTGTGACTGAGCAAAACCAGGCCTGCAGGTAAATAGAGAATTCTATTTTCCAAAGGTATCAATTGGGATTGATTCATAACTAAATCCTATTCTGTGAAAAAATTGTTTAAGGGATCTGTTTAAGTAGAAACGTCTCTGTTTTATAATGTCACAATTAAATCTGTACAGAAACAATAGCAGAGACCAGAATTAATTAAAAGGAATCAGATCACTCTAAGAATGGAAGCATTTTTTCCAGAACTGTAGTTTGAACCATCACCACACATCAAATTATATACACAAATCTTTCTCCAAAAAACCACACATGTTAAAAAGCTGTAAAATAAAATCTGAATAATATCCTTACAGTTGGTAGTAACAGCTCTTCTGTTGCCTAACTGTGGAATCCAAGGTGGATAAGCTTTATTTGAAATTACTACAGCTGATGATATTTATCCTTCATTTCTTTTCAGTGTGCGCCTATCCCAAATGTCACATCTGGAGGCCTGCAGTTTGAAACTAAACTATTTTTGGAGTCACCACAATTTTCCAACCCAAACTACTCACAGGCCAGTGGCTAGGCTGTCTGCTCACTGCTTTGTTTTTCACTTTTAAAAAGGGTTATAGGGAAGGTCTGTTCCTGAGGATATGTGTTGCTATAAAAATACCTACAAACACCTAACAGTGCAGTTAGGCTTTCCTCTGATGTCTCACTATTTTCTTTTTACTCCAAGACTGCTAAGTATGTTTGTGTGACCATGAATGAAGTTATTTAGCTCAGAGGGCTATGCAACTGTGTGCTCTCAATAGACTTGACATTACCTGAGGTTAGCCCCAGGCTATTATGGTGTTACATGAGGTCAAATCCTCCCATACTGCACAAAGCTTTTAAGTTCTTCTTAAGTACACCGAAGACTGACTTCCAATCACCCCTCCATAAATATTTATCATCCAGGACTGCACATACCCCTACCTTTCTTATTTGTTTATCCGTGTATTACGACAGGAGAAAAGGACGACTCCTGCTCTAGGCCAGAGCTCTTGTCATAGGCTTGACTCACCCAAGAAACAGGTTCCAGAAAAGATTGGTTCAGACACTTCTCAACACATCGTTTTGTATAACAGCAGCCCTTTCCACTCATGACCATCCATATGTGCATTTCACAGTCTTCTGGAGTACGTTCAGCCATTGCCCCAACTCATGTTAGAACTGGTCATATGCCTGTGTATGAAATTTCCTTGAACAGCAAGGTAATCCCACCAGATGATGCAGGTACTTAAAAGATTTTACTGCACCGGAAGCACTAGAACATCCCATTTTACTCTACATGTGCTATCTTTTAAGATAAATACATCAGTATAATGAATATGGTATTTGTTTAAAAGCAGAAAGGCAGGAAGATCAATCATTCCCAATGATAATAGTAAGTTTCATACCAATCATCCATTCACTGTCTTCCATTCATTGTCCATTCTCATCTAGCTTTCTGTATTTGCAAATATATTTGTCAATATTCTCCTAAGATGTTCAAAATTGCTGCAATTCAGGCAAAAAATAATTTAAAAAAAGTTTATCACTAACTTCCTACCTTCATTAGAATTACACATCATCTGAAGCAGTTTTCACTTTACCAAGCAACTAGATGACTTTATGCTAGACCAAGCTACAACATAAACATATTTTTGTTACATACGTTTTCAAGACTTATACTGTGTTAAAATGTATTAAAATACAGTAAAGGAAGATCACTGGAATCTTATTTTTATGTAGTTAACTTGATAAGAAGAAAACAGCAGATGGCAGCATCAGATGCTAGTGACACATCTGATAGGATTTTAAGATCAGCGTTTTCTGTTGTCAAAAAAACCTGTAACACATACCCACAGCAAGTCCTTAACATTCATTTTGATGTAGCAGACATTTTGGTCTATGAAAGAATAAAAAACACACACTGCTCTAGTGCAAACCTGAATTTCAGTAGTTCCAGACAGCATTTCCAAATCCAGAACAGAATTTCTGAGCTGATGTGACCCTTAAGAGTCTCTTAAGCATAGGCTGTTGTTTGTGTTACACAGCTAGACACGATTAACTTACACGTGTTCATACGTTCTGAGGGCAAGAACAGTGGAAGAAATGGTTTACAGAGGCTGTTGAGTCTCCAGCTCTAAAGGCATTTAATGTTAAATTGTTTTGTCAGTAATGATACTATTTTAGTTGATTCTGCAGTTGCTATGGGAGAGAAGCTCCAGAAAAGGCATGCAGGCAAAAATCCTTGCAGTTGTAAAGTTAAAATGCCCCTCACATGGTGTACCACTGAATCAGTTAAATCTTTATTTTTAAAATGAGGAAAATCCATCTTTAAATTTAGGACATCTTTCATTAGATAAATTAATGACAGTAACATTACTTTTCTTAAATATACTTATGTAAAGGTTGGGGTTTTTTTTCGGTCGTTCCTTTCCTTTGATGTTTTACTGAATTAGAACTTGAAACAGGTACATAAATAATTGTCACTGTGAGCAGGTCTGTTAAGTGAGACATGGACTGCCTCAAATGCTTTCCTGCCACGATCAAAGCAGATTACCATTTCACTCCACCAGTGGTATTTTTTAACAGAATTAATAAGCAGTTGAGTAGCTAGTGAGGTGAGCAAAATTAAAACCATATGCTGGGAAGTAATGAAGACTGTAGAGGAGACTCAGACCTTGTTCCTGTCCATAGTAAATCTGCAGTCCTGTGAGCTTAGAGCTTTTCAACATCCTTCAATGTGTGGACTTTTCAAAACTTCCAGCTGGAATTGGAGACCCTCACACAGATAATTTAAACCTATGGAAAAGAGGCTTCCTTTGACCACTTCTTACAAGCAGACTGCCAGTCCTGAACAGCCCCTGGGTCACAAGATATTTCTTTCATTCTTTCTATTCTTATCTTTCCCTTTAATGCAAACATCTGTACAAAAGGACAGCACTAAAATAATAAAATAAAAGGGTCTCAGAGAGATAAAATACATCATCCCTTCTTGAAAGCTAATAATAAAGTCCTTCAGAGTCAATTACGAACTGCAAGTTGTACAGCCTCATTAGCTCTGCTGTAAGTGATGAACTGTAACTGCTTGGAACTAAATAAGGAAACCTGTTGTTCACACAGGAGGAGGAACAGATTCTAACACATTTCATTCTGGCTCTGCAGAGCTCACAGAAGTAAGAAGTAGTAATAGTGGTTGTTGGTCAACAAGTCAGCAGATGTGACTGAATTCACACAGGAAGCAAGTTGTGCAAGAAGGCAACATTTTTACAGAGTCACTCTCAATGCCAAACCACACATTATATATTAACATAAATGACATTACAACTGGATATGGATATGGATACAATATGGATATTTCCCCTCTCCTCCCTTCCCCCTCCCATTCCCCACCCTTTTTTTTTTGTAAACATACCGAATTATGTGAGATGAAGAAAACTCTCTGCTTCACATACGTGCCTTTCATTGAACAATCACCTTTAGAGCGATGCCAGCTCTTTGGTAAATGGTACAATGTAGTGTGACAAAAGAACATCTCCTTTCCTGCCGCTATAGATGCACCTCTGCAGCATTTTGAACTGTTTATGGGTTACTTGAAATTTACTGATTAAAGACCCAAGAAGTGGAAATAATTTGCTGATATCTAACCTCAAACAGTACAATACAAAAATGCTTCACGCTGTCTTTATTCTCATGATTGTTAGAATAATACTATTATCTCCATTTTATTTAGCAGATGAAAAACTGAAATCCAACATACTTTGAATTTTATAACATTTTTAGAAATACTCTGTGTAGCATTGCATTCCTTTAGTGACTAAGAATGCTAAATCCCATTT
>JAAGNO010018695.1:8230-33232 GCA_033439905.1 Ceryle rudis | reverse complement strand
TGGTCACAACAACCCCAGGCAATGCTACAGGCTTGAGGAGGAGTGTCTGGAAAGTTGCCTGGTGGAAAGGGACCTGGTGGTGTTGGCTGACAGTCAGCTGAACATGAGTAAGCAGTGTGCCCCTGTGGCAAAGAAGGCCAACAGCATCCTGGCCTGTATCAGAAATGTGTGACCAGCAGGACTAGGGAGGTGATCGTGCCCCTGTACTCAGACCTCACCTTGAGTGCTGTGTCCAGTTTTGGGCACCACAGTACAAGAAGGACATTGAGGTGCTGGAGCGGGTCCAGAGAAGGGTGAGGGGTGAGCTGGTGAGGGGTCTGGAAAGCATGCCTTATGAAGAGAGGCTGAGGGAACTGGGGTTGTTTAGTCTAGAGAAGAGGAGACTGAGAGGCTTATCTCTCAGTTGCTCTCTACAACTACCTAAAAGGTTGTAGGGAGGCTGGTGTTGGTCTCTTCTCACGAATTACTAATGATAAAACAAGAGGAAATGGCCTCAAGTTTCCTCAGGGAAGGTTTAGATCAGATATTAGGAAGAAATTCTTCACTGAGAGAGTGGTTAGGCACTGGAACAGGCTGCCCAGGGAGGTAGTGGAGTCACCATCCCTGGATGTATTTAAAAGCCATCTAGATATGGTGCTTAAGGATATGATGTAGTAGTGGTCCTGGTAGAGTTAGATAATGGTTGGACTTGATCTTAAAGATCTTTTCCAACCATACTGATTCTGTGATTCTGAGATACATGTCAAGATTTAGAGACTGGGACATACACTAGACCTATAACAGATGCTCTCTCTTAATCCTTCTCAATTCCCAAAGGGGAAAAGAAAGGGAATAAAGGAGAGAGACCTATGGATAAAAGAGAACTATACCAGCTTTAATGAGCATAATAATAATAAAATGGAATATATACAAATATATCAAAATCATTATCAAACCCAACTCCCCACGCCTAATAGCAATTACATTAATGTCACCACAGATGCTGTGAAGCAGGCACTGGGAAAGTCCTAGACTGGACTCAGTGGGAGACAGGAACCAGATTCAAGAGATGGATTCTGGAACTGGATCAAGGAATGCATGGATTGGGATTGAAGGCAGAATGGACAGAGTCCTCCTTGGATGCTGGCCATTGAAGAAGAGCTTGACCCTTGTGATCCCTTAGCTTTATACTGAATATGATGTATATGGGTTGGAACACTTTTTTGGTCAGTTGAGGGTCACCTGTCCTGTTCAATCCTCCCCACAGGTGCGGTCCTTTATTTTACTCCCATAATGTGGTACACAAGATCTAGCCTTGGTCTACACACCCATCCTTAGTAGCAACTGTAAACATGGAACATTATCACTGCTAGAAGCAGACACTGCCTGTGTCTGCCTGTGAAAATTTGCCATTCACTTCAGAAAGTGCAGGACAATGTAATTCTGACAAGTTTATATGTAGTTGAAGCAAATAATATCCATCCATTCCTCAAGTAGTTTGTTGTTTTATTGTGTTGGTTTTTTGTTTTGTTTTGGTTTTTTTCAGGGAGCTAAATTCAGTGAGCATTAAGTGATAATTCTGACAAATCCTACTGACTAGACATTCAAAGAAGTGAATAGATATATTAAATGGAATTGAACCTGGAATAGCAGGAAACTGATATACTCTAGTCTTTGTTGTTTGGGGTTTTTTTAATTTTTATTTCTCTGAACTTGCAAATGTTAAAGCTATAATATCTGAAAAGCTCAGGGGCTATTGGGTAATTTTCTAGATTATTTTTTCCTTATACAAGAACATTTACCTCTTGCACAATTATTCTGAATTTAGGAATTCTTGTATGTTTGGTTATATAGATAATACACTTTGACAGAATAAACCATTTGACCTCCAAGTACAATCTGAGATATGAGGGTAGATATATACAATATATATAGAACCATTTTGTTTCAATGTGCGAAAAGACTACCAGAGTAACAGACAGGAAGATTTACAGCAGTGAGAATCTAGAAGACTTCTGCAAAATGAGTTACAGATGAAACAGATTAAAACTAACATCAAAGGTTTTTGCAAGTAGAACAAATATTTTATCTAAGGCCTGCACAACATGTATCCTAAGACATCATTCTGATGAATTCAATATTGTGGATGTGGAATTCTGGCAACTGACTGTAAGGGACCATTGACTAGTCTCAAATGTCACTCCTATAGGGCAAAAATATTTCTTGTAAAGAGACTGTGTGGGAGTTGTTTGCTTCAATGTTGCTAACTACAGAGGAGCACCATCAACCATTAACCACAGAGAAATACCA
This sequence comes from Ceryle rudis, assembly GCA_033439905.1. Classification (NCBI taxonomy): domain Eukaryota; kingdom Metazoa; phylum Chordata; class Aves; order Coraciiformes; family Cerylidae; genus Ceryle; species Ceryle rudis. The sequence continues at coordinate 30,943 of JAAGNO010018695.1, read as the reverse complement.
TCAACCATCTACCTTGGAAAGTACCGCGAAAGAAGAAACTTGGTTAAATGGCACTTGCCTACCCCCTATTCCTCCAGCTGTGCGTAAGCCTGAACCTGGGGTCATTAGCCTCTCTTTTGGAGACCACTGAAAGACCCTGCAGTGACAGTACTGGGCATGTGCATCAGCCACAGGAGTGATGTAACGTGGGGGAATGGTGAAGCAAAGCAGTTCTGAGAAGTAATTGACTATCTCCTGGAAGAGGAGGGAACACAGACAATAAATGATGGATACGTTGACTGAGAGACAGAAGCTTCTCCCACCGAGAGAGTCCAGCCAACGGGATGCCACTGGAACATGTAGGTGGTATACTAATCTATCCCTCTTCTTCTTTCTAACTTAGTTTTCTTCGTCTCTTCCTTTCTCTTTTGCTAAGTTGTAAGAGCACTAATAAATTGCCACTGGCTGCCAAGTGACATCTGATATTGTTTGTGTCTTAATTTCATCCTGGAGTAGTCCTTGGAGTCTTTGGTTGTATTGGGGAATGAATTGGACCTTAACACTGACAAAGAACACAGAAAGGATAACGTTGAAGTATCATGTGTAAAAGAAAGAATAAAAATAGGTATCAAGGGTTTGAAGAGATGTGTGTCCTTGTGATGAGTATGAGAATGAAAGAAGCCAACATCTAAGGGCAAATTGTGTCTGACAAATTTGGTGGCCTTCTGCAACAGGGTTTGATGGATAAGGGAAGACCAAATGACATCATCTACCAGGACCTGTGAAAAGCTTTTGTCACTGTCCCGTATGACATGCTTGTCTCTAAATTGGAGAGATATGGTTTTGATGTATAGACCACTCAGTGGATAGGAACTGGCGGGACGGTCACATTCAAAAAGTAATGGTGAACAACTCAATATCTGAATGGAGGACAGTAATGTGTTTCATTCTTCAGGGGCTGGGATTGGGACTGGTGTTATTTATCATCTTTGTCAGCAACATGGACAGGAAAGAGAGGTGGAGGGGCAGTGTTATATGTTAAGCAGTGTTTTGACTGTCTTGAATTCAATGTTAGACACACCAAGGTGGAAAGTCTATGGATAAGGATGAAGGGGAAGGACAATGAGGCTGATATACTGGTGGGAGTCTGTTACAGACCACCAGACCAGGATAAAAACACTGATGAGATATTCTTTCAATGACTTGGAGATGTCTCGCATTCACTAGCCCTTGTTCTCACAGGGGACTTCAACTTACCAGATGTCTGATAGAAGTATAACACAGTAGAAAAGGCTCAGTCCAGGAGGTTTCTGGAATGTGTGGATGCCGAAAAATGAGTGTCGGGGTAGAAGACTGGCCTGGTTGAGCAAGGAGCTTTTCAAGAACTGAGGAAAAAGAAAGTGTATCAACTTTGGAAAAAGGAACAGGTGAACCAGGAAGCATTTAAGGACATTGCAAGGTCGTGTAGAAAGAGAATTAGTGATGCGAAAGCTCAGTTAGAACTTAATCTGGCCAGTTCTGTCAAGTATAATAAAAAGTGGGTTTATAAATACATTAGTAAAAAAAGGAGGGCCAGGGAAAAATCTCCATTCCTTACTGGATGAAGGGGGGAATACAGTAGCAGAAGACAAGGAAAAGGCTGAGGTACTTAACACCTTCAGTCTTCAAAAAAAGATTGACTATCTTTGAGGCAACTGGGCTCCTGAGTTGGTAGGCAGGGTCTGGGAGCAGAATATCCCTCCTGAAATCCAGGAAGAAGTAGTTAGTGACCTGCTGTGCCACTTAGATCCTAACAAGCCTATGGGTCAGCTGGCACAAGACCTGGCTAAGCCACTCTCCATCATTTATCACCGGTCCTGGCTAACTGGGGAGGTCCCACATGACTGGATGTTGGCCAATGTGATGCCCATCCACAAGAAGGGCTGGAAGGAGGATCCAGAAAACTATAGGCCTGTCAACCTGGCCTCAGTGGCTGGCAACGTTATAGATCAGATCATACTGAGTGCCATCTGTTGGCATGTAGAAGACAACCAGGGGCTTAGGCCGGCCAACATGGGTTTAGGAAAGGAAGGTCCTGCCTAACCTATTTGATCTCATTCTATGACTGGGTTACCAACCTGTCTGGTAGATGAGGGGAAGGCTGTTGATATGGTCTACCTACACTTCAGCAAAGCCTTTGACTCAGTCTCCCACAGCATCCTCCTGGAAAAGCTGGCAGTCCATGGCTTGGACAGGTGCACCCTTCACTGGGTTAAAAACTGGGTGTGCCTGGATGACCAGGCACAGAGAGTGTGAATGGTGCTGCATCAAATTGGTGTCCGGTGACGTGTGGTGTCCCCCAGGGATCACTACTGGGCTCAGTTCTATTCAACACCTTTATTGATGACCTGGATGAGGGGATTGAATCTACTTTTAGTAAATTTGCAGATGACATTAAGTCGGGGGCAAGTGTTGATCTGCTAGGGGGTCGGGAGATGCTGCAGAGGAACCTGGACAGGCTGAGTCAATGGGCTGAGGCCAGTAATATGAGGTTCAACAAGACCAAGTGTAGGGTCCTACACTTTGGCCACAATAATGCCCTGCAGCAGTACAGACTGGAGGATGAGTAGCTGGTGAACGTCCTGGCAGAGACGGACCTGGGAGTACTGGTTGACAACTGGCTGAACATGAGTCAGCTGTGTGCTCAGGTGGCTCAGAAGGCCAATGACATCTTGTCTTGTATCAGGAATAGTGTGACCAGCAAGTCTAAGGATGTAATTCTGCACCTGTACTCAGCACTGGTGAGGCCTCACCTCAAATACTGTGTGCAGTTCTGGGCCCCGCACTTCAAAAAGGATATTGAGGTGCTGGAGAGGGTCCAGAGGAGAGCGACAAGACTGGTGAAGGGACTGGAGGGAATGTCTTATGAGGAGAGGCTGAGGGATCTAGGGTTGTTCAGCCTGGAGAAGAGGACACTCAGGGGGGACCTTATCACTCTCTCAGGTAGGGGTCAGGCTCTTCTCCCAGGCAACTAGTGACAGGATGAGAGGGCATGGCCTGAAGCTGTGCTAGGGGAGGTTTTGGCTGGATCTTAGAAAATACTTCTTCACAGAAGGGGTGATTAGACACTGGAATGGCCTGTCTGCGGAGGTGGTGGAGTCGCCATCCCTGGAGGTGTTTAAGGAAAGACTGGATGTAGCACTTAGTGACATGGTCCAGCTGATGTCATGGTGTTGAGTCATAGTCTGGACTTGATGATCTTGGAGGTCTATTCCAGCCTCAGTAATTCTGTGATTCTGTGATTCTATGATTCTGTGATTCTGTGATTGAGTGCACCCTCAGCATATTTGCTGATGACACTGAGCTCTGTGGTGCAATAGACATGTTGGAGGGAAGTGGTGCCATCCAGAGGCACCTTGTCAATCTTGAGAGGTGGGCCCACAACAAACCTCATCAAGTACAACAAGGCCCAGTGCAAGGTTCTGCACATGGGTTGAGGCAGTCCCAAGCACAAATACAAGCTGGGTTATAAGTGGATTGAAAGCAGACCTGAGGAGAAGGACTTGGAGGTGTTGGTTGATGACAAGCTTAACATGACCCAGTTTTGTGTACTTGCAGCCTAGAAAGCAGACTGTATCCTGCGCAGCATCAAAAGAAATGTTGTCAGCAGGTCAAGTAAGGTGATTCTCCTCCTCTACTTCTTTCTTTTGAGACCCCACCTGGAACACTGAGTTCAGCTAAACATATATGAAGGACATGGACCTGGTGGAGAGAGTCCAGAGGATGTCCACGAACATGATCATAGAATTGGAGCATCTCTCCTATGAAGGTAGAGTGAGAGTTGGGATTGTTCAAACCTGACCTTACAGCAGCCTTCCACTAACAGGGGCCTACAGGAAAGCTGGAGAAGGACATTTTTCAAGGGCACGTAGTGGTGGAAAAAGGGGTAATGGCTTTAAACTGAAAGAGGGTAGATTTATATGAGATGTAAGGATGAAGTTCTTTGCTGTGAAGGTGGTGAGGCATGGGAACAGTTTGTCTAGAGATGTTCTGGATGCCTCAACCCTAGAAGTTACAAGGCCAGGGTGGATAGGGCTTTGAGCAATCCGATCTGCCGAAGGTTCTGATATTTAAGCATGATCTTTAAGGTCTCTTTCAGTCTAAATTATTCTATGATTCTATGAAGTGGGATTAGATTTCTCACGCAGGATGACTCCATGTGAAAGAATAGTATAGGGGAAAGGGACACTGAGGTTTGGGTTCAGTTTGGAGTATGAGATTATGGGAAATTAGATTGTTTGAAATGAGTTTATGGGAAAAGGACACTATTGCAAGAGGTGGAGATCACAGGAATGGTGCAACAATGCTTTGGGGGGGGAAAGGAGAGTATACAACCACTCCCTCACCAGTTTGAGTTCCCTATTCTGATAATATTGGATAAACTTTTTACGCTTTCTCCTTTTTGTTCAAATCTATGTATCAGAAGTCAGTGTCCTGAAAGGTAGGTATTATTAAAACTTTCTTTGTTTTTTTTTTTTTCTTTTCTCCCTCCCTCCTTTTCTCCCATCTCTTTCTCTCATCCTTTCTATGCATTGAAGGAAATCTCAAATAAGCTTGAAGATGTGGGAGCAAATTATTTGGCTGTTTATTTTTTTTCAAATGACTTTTAATGTGTTAATTGGTTTAAAGAATAAATATTAAGGTCTTTATTTTTAAAAAATAAATATGTATTATAAGAATTAGAATGTCTGTATGACTTAGTCACTATTCTGTAGAAAAAAAAAAATCTAAAGGACATACATCTCCCCTTTGCAAATGTTCCTGTTATTCACAAATCAACACATTTTCATTAAAAGGCTTTCTTTTCAGTTCATTTTTATAACAGCCCATGTAAAGACATCTAATTCACCATGCTAGAAATTTAACATTAGCTTCATTATGGCCAAGACCCAGTACCTGAATTTCTTGTTTTACTTATTGCTTAAATAAGATCTAGCATGGGCATTCTAACGAAACCTGTTCATATGTAAAGAAAAGAGTACTTAATGGCAACATATTTGATTTTAGAATTTCAAACTTTATTTTTTTCTTAGTCATATTTAAAAGCTCTTATGCCTTTAAAAAAGGCTGATGGACTCTGCCCTTTTTGGAAGGTGAAATGGTAAACTTCTGTTGCTCAAACTAACACACTCTTTTGACAAAAATTTTAGATACTTTTGCTATTAATTTCATTAAAAGCTTTGTTTACCTTTTAGCTGTATTTTTGTTCAACACACTTTTGAAACCATGTGTTATGCAATATATATAGCAATACAACCACTAGGAAATAGGTCAGTTAAGAAAAAGGGAGTCCAACTAGTCAGAAACTATGTTGCTAATTAACAATAACAAGACCTGTGTATGCAAATTTAAATAGGTCCCAGGCGCCTTGGAAAATGTACCATGATGTGCAGATGTGAAGGGAATACATGTTTTAAGGACTCAGGTAGGCAGAATTATAGTGCGTGATGTAACTGTCCAGAATATAGATGAATGCAGTTCACTTTATCCAGCTCAGAAAATGTTTTGTGATGTTGACATTTGCAGCTCTGGAGGACAGCCACACTCCAGTGAACTGATGTTAGATATTGGCTCAGCTGTATCAGTTCTGCCGGAACCTATTTACTAGCTAACAAAATCTAAATTACATTTGGAAGCTTATTAGAAGAAAGCAATCCTTGTGCTTCATTGCCCTAGTTTAATGCACTGCTGATTCACTACACTTGTCTATCCATGTAATTTTTCAGACAAAGCTATTTTTAGCATCCACCAACAAAACTATAAAAAAGAAAATCAACATTTCTCTCCTGTTGCCTATTAAAGGTGTTCTTCATGTAATTGAAATGAAAATAATAGCACTACTTTCATTCTTTGAACCAGTTAAAATTTTAACTTGAAAAACTAAAAGGTATCCTGCCTAACTAATAATTACTGCTTTTGAAGAGCACAGGTATTCCAGAAGTCCCATGTCACATTTGTCAGTCTCTTGTGAATGGCTGATATCCTATGACCTCTCAAATGCAACCGAATTCAAATTTTAATGAATCAGACAATCCCTTGCTCATAGAGTAAATATGATTAGGGAAGTCTAGTCAGTTGATGCTTTGATTTGGTAACCTGAATAGCTCTGTTGACATCACTGATCATAATGATTATTTTTTCATTGGCTAGACTGAGAGCTCATTTGTATATGTTTACACTTACATTACTGGATTACATGATAACAGCTTTTCTGCACAGAAAAAAATGAACCTGAAGAAACAATGGCAGATGGGGAAGCCCAAGCAACCCCTGCCCTGGCTATTTCCAGGCCCATCACAGAAGAGCAATCAGACTCACCAGCCCAGAGGAGCATAGGAGTGTGATGGCAGAGGGGAAACAAAATTTAATATTCAGAGGTAGGGATACCCTGGACAAGCCCTTCCCAGGGCTGTCCCAGGAGAACCTCAGCCCATGTCCAGGTGTGAAACCCATCAAGAGAAGTCAATACAAAAGCACCTGTAGGACTGAGAGAAGTTGACTGGGGATATGCAATGCAAAGGAGGACCATTTCAGGATTGCCCAGGACTCACTATGGGATTCTTAGGAAAGGAAACAAAACATGGTAAAATTAAATAATTTATATGACTTGGGGAGGAACAAGCATGGGAAAATGGAGGAATCATAGAAACATAGAATGGTAGAGGTTGGAAGGGACCTCTGGAGATCATCAAGTCCAACCCCCCTGCCTAAGCAAGATCACCTAGGACAGGCCACAAAGGAAGATATCCCGGAGGGCTTTGAAAGTCTCTAGAGTAGGACACTCCAAAACCTCTCTGGGCAGCCTGTTCCAGTGCTCCGTCACTCTCAGAGTAAAGATTTTCCCTCATGTTGAGGTGGAACTTTCTGTGTTCCAGTTTGTGACCATTACCTCTCATCCTATTGCAGTGCAACACTGAAATAAAGTGTTAAAAGGGTCTGGTCATACACAAAATAGCCAGTACACTTGTCTGCCCTGTTCCTGATTAGCAGTTTTCCTGACTATTTCTGATGATCTACCTGGGTGAGGGAATCTTCATTCTGTTTGTGTGTATAGGGGTCTGAGTGCACCAACTGGTGTGGGACCTCACGTCACAGGGTGCCCATTGTGCAGCACCTGGAGCAATTGAGTGTCTAGGTGCCACCTGCCAGACTGGATCCATGTCCAATGTGCCAGTGACTGGAGAAATTAGAGTGACTTAAACCAAGGGCCAGACACTGGGATTCGGACCAGGAGCACAGAGGCCTGTGTGTTCACGCTGCCAGTGACTGGTTATGTGTGTGGGAGTATAAATGAGTGTGTGAACTCTACCAAAGATCAGGGTGAACTAGCTGGCAGGGAGGTGAAGTAGCCTAGGATACAGGGATTTGTGTTTTGAAGGGCAAGACCATGGGGACGAGCTGCCTGACAGAAGAGCTAGTGGAGTTCTGGCCAACTCTGCGTGTGTGGGTGTGTGTGTGAAGGTGTGTGCTGGAGTGAGTCTGTGGCTTTGTGGGCTGACATGTTCAGGTGCCAGCAAGTGGCAGGCCTAGCCTAAAGGAAAAAAGAAAGAAAAGTTGAGGAGAAGATATGATTGCTGCCTGTAAATAAGCTAGGGGACTCAAAAACAGGGAAAGAAGAGCTTCTTAAACATACAAGCAGATAAAATAAAAAAGAAGAAGCAGTTGAAAGCTGGGTATGAAGTAAGTCACATTTGGAATTAATTTTCTAATCCTCAGAAAAGTGAAGTTCTCCAGCAGCCCTACAATAACTTCAGGGAGGGCAGGCATCCTAGCTTTCTTCAAGACTAGGAAATCATTTTACTAACGTCTATGTCCTTAAAATCTCAAATTTATTTTTAATTATTCAGAATACACTGGGAAATGAACAATAACATGCAAGGATAAACTTAAATGTCAGGCTAAACATTTATAAAAGGAAAAGATAATTACTTTCACATCTTCTCATGCATCAGGTGTGCGGATTTCACAAAAGGTACATGAGCACTAACATGTGACTTATTCACTTGGTTTATGGTATTCCAGCTATGGATGGAGACCATCCTTCCAGCCATTACACTGATAATATGAAGAAATTGCTTGCAGTAGCTAGGAGGTAAACTATATACGGCATGTACCTCCAGTCAAACATTCTATGTGTCTATATTTTTTTCTTAAATATAATGAAGTTAACCATTGGAATAAGAACTATGTGGAATGGTTAAATTATTATTGGAGGTTTCCTTAGGACATATTTTACATCTAAACAAAAGTTAAGAGCTCAGTGCAAGATTCACCCATAAAATGATGTGACTTGTAAAACGAAGGCCAGATTAGATAACACAGTATTACCTTCTTAATGTGAACTCCAGATGCATTGCTTTGACATGCAAACTGGGTTGCCAGAATACAATCAGAATTGCACTTGCTGACCAGCATGACAATAGTGTGAGGGAGAACACATATACTTTTAGAATGTATTAGCTTTATTTTTACTGGAAACAAATTTATGTGGGTTTTTTTTTGTTTTGGTTTGGTTTTGGTTTGCTTTGGCTTGGGGTTTTTTTGTTTTTTTTTTAATCACTGCTATTTTTTTTCCATTTCTATTTGTTTCCTTAAGAATTAAATTTACGGCAAAACTCTCATGTTCTTAACCAATTTATAAATCAAAACTCTTCATTAGAAGTGTAACATACTAATATATGTAAAACAGCATTTGTGTTGGTTTCTGGTTTTCTATTTTTAAGGAAATAAATGCATGTGAATAAAAAATTGAAGTAAATGTCAATACCTCCTTTCTTTTCTGAATAAATTGGATGAGGCATACCAAAATTATTCATTTTTCTTTTTCCATCATGAAATTTCAGTGAAATCTAACACAACCAATGTTCAGAATCTCTTAATAAAGCATTGCACACATCGAGCTAACGTTGTCAGCCTAATAATATTATTGATCAGAAACAAGTGTTTTATGTTGTTATTTAATAAAAAATGGCCAAATATTAACATTTTTGTTACCAAAGATTTTCAAAATGTAAGAGTCCACATCATGAACTTGCAAAGTTTTCTTCTGGAAACTGTATTTGTTTATGCAGCAGACAAAATATATATACACCAGACTAAATCACCAGACTTCTGGGTATCCTGAAATTTAATCTTAATTCTAAAAACTCATAACACTGAATCTTTGTGTAGAGATTATTAAGCAGAGAAACAAAAAAGAAACTCGATTCACACAGTCCCTAACAATAGCATATAAGAGATCTAAATTGGTGCTACCTTTTCTCATCCTTAAGAAATGAGGAAAATCCCAGATGATTTTGGTTTTATTTTATTTTTTTCTTTCTGGTTTCCATCCTTTCATCTTTCCTGTTACAGTAAGGAGTGCAGAGATTCCAGAGGCTACGATAATAGTTTGGATTTTGTTCATGTGCTTATATAGAAATGTTATGAAGCTGATACTTGCATTTTGCTCAGACATCCTGTGAGATCCCCTCTTCCCTACAATATAAATTCTTCTTTGTAGGAGATGAGTACATCAGAAACATTTGACTTTGGTACAGATAGCTATAACTAATATTTTGAAAATAACCCATGAATGGTAGTGACAACTCTGTTTATAAAAAAATCATGTTGATACTGAAAGATACACACTGCAGTAGGTTAAAAATTAGTTTTGTAACTTACAGGTTTCATTAGACAAAAAAAATGACAAAATGGCCCTTCATCAATTATGTCTTAATTCTGTAAGTTTCAGAAATATATCCAAGTAGTTCTAATTAAGAACTGACTAACTAAATTAGTGTCTTGTAATGCATATCATAATAATGGAAAACAGACGGTACTAAATCTTGATGAGCGTTATTGTCAATGCCTGAAGCTAACACAGACAGACAGTGTATATGTATATTAACAACACATTCACTCAAATTGGATACTAGTGCTATGTGCCACAGGGATTACCTAAGGCAAAAAACTTACTTACATACCCCTATTTCTATAAATATTTACGTAGACATATATTGGATCTGTTATGTTTATGTAGCAGTTCACAGAAGGAGGGAGACATTTCACTTTATTAAGTAAAGCAATATGATATTGTAGAAGTAAAATATTTCTCAGGTAAAAATTGATTCACAGAATCACTATATGGTTCAGGTTGGAAGGTGCCTTTAAGGATTATTTAGTCAAACCTGCCCACCATGAGTAGGGACATTTTTCACTAGATCAGGTTGCTTAATGCATCATCCATCTTGTCCATAAACATTTCCACAACTTCTCTGGGCAACCTGTTCCAGTGTCTCACCACCCTCACTGTAAAAAGAAATCTTCCTTATCTCCAATCTGAACCTATCCTGTTTCAGTTTGAAACCCTTGCCCTGTGTTCTGTCACTACAGGCCTTGTTAAAAAGTTTCCATCTGTCAGCCAAACAACCAGACAAGCTATGGCTCAAACAGAAAAGTCTGGGTTAGTCCCAAAACCAAAAGACATTTTTGAACAGTGATTTTTGAACATCCCAGTACCTCAGAAGTGCTGTCCTAGTTACTTTTTCTAGAGTCCTTACTGCAATTAGAGATTACTAAACTCTCAAATATGTCAACATAATGTCATTGTACTACATCTAAAAAAACACTTCAATTAGCTTAAATGCTTCTTATCACAGATTTCATTTCACCTGGACAGAGAAAGCACACATTTTATTATGAGAAAGGAAGGCTTTAACCTACATCCACAGAAGTCCATTTACATATATTGTTAACTCAGTCTTTTTTATGCTCATTAAATGCCTATCAGTTCATCAGGAAATTGTAAATTTTTGGAGGTATGTACAAAACTTAACTGTAATTTCAAAACAATTCTTATTCAGGAATAAGAACCAGGGTGGCGAAAGGGGGGTTGGGGGAGGGAAGTTGTATGTTTTCTTTTTCTAAGAACAAAAGCCAAAGACTCAAAGGTAAAGCTTTATGCTCTATAACTTTGGATCCACTATGTACAGAGAGAACACTAATTTTGGTCAGAAAGCTCTATTAGGAAAGATAATTAGGTGATATCCATGTCCTGTTACTGAAATGTAAAGCAGAATGTAAATTCAAAGCATTATTCTTATTATTATTAGTTTAGAGTTTAATCAGGTTTCTTTTCAGCAAAATTTGACAAACTTTTTAGACACATGCCCAAGGAATCTTTGAAGCAAGCTGTTTTACATTTGAAGTACATAATTTAAGATTAAACATTCCAGATGACAAAATGATATGGTAAAATACAGATTTCTCATACAAATTGTTTAAAAGGCCATATATAACTTTCTGTATGCTCTTGGAAAACATTTAGTGAAGGCCAAAATCAGACATGTTGCTTTTGGGGTTTGTTGATTGAAGTAATAGCTACCAGTTCATAATGCATAATGAGATAGTCCTTCATTGCCTTTGTGTACCCTTTTATACTCAGCAAAGCTAAACAGATCTTTGCAGCTAGTTGTAAACCACCACATGCTTGAAAAAGCAAGTGTAATGAAGAACAGAGATTATAGCAGAATTCTTGAGACTAGACAAAGAAGCCCACCTACGCCCTAATGCTTCTCTAATCAGAGGTGACTCCATAATCTCTGCAGACTTTTCAGTTTTAGAGGAGGCACTTAATATACCAGTTTATGCTGTTGCAAACTACTTAAACTTCACTTGACTTATCAATAGATGTTTGGAAACTTACTGAGATCTGTTTATGGCAAGAGAGAGAACTCTATGTATTTCAGTTCATTTACAAATATGCAAAGTTTTAATTTCTCAAAATATTAAAGAAATAATCCTTCAAAATAAAATGGCATAGGGAATATCCCAAATTCGCATATATGCATTGGTTGAATAAGGCCAAAAGCACACAGTCTTTCTCGGGATTAACCTTGGAAGGACTATCCAAAATCAGATTGCACGCATCATCTAGAAGTCCACGTAATCTATCAGAACAAAAAAAGTTCTGAAAAAAAAATGTTGCGAACTAAGTAAATATACTTTATGTTATGCAGGCATATTTAAGTTATGCATGTTTAGAAGTCTTTTAAGTTGAAAGTGTCAGAAAAAAACAAACAATGTAAAGACAGAAACAAAATATTATGTTCAGCTGTGTGGTTTTGCATTTTCTAATCAGTTTATTAATGATTAATTTGTACAGATAATTTTTCTCTACATGAATCATTTAACTCCATAATCTCATTTGAAATATGAATCATTTTATTAATTTTAATAAATACAATCAACTAACACCACATACCTCACTGTCCGAAAAATGTTTTATCACACATTCAATAACAAAAACTATGCAGACATGAAAACTTTTAACTATTTACAGTTAATTGCATCCTTATTGCTCAATGTTTTATACAACATCCAGAATGTTGTAAATGTATAGTTAATAAAATAGCTTTTTTTTTTCTCTGATACTACCATCTGAAATACTTCTATCTTTCTGTAAGAAAATATGAGTTTATTGTTTTTATTTTTTAATGAGGATGATACAATAATTCAATATGCGTAGTCAATAATTTTCAAATTGCCTCAGAGTCACCATGAAAGAAAATTAAGACTGTGAATTTATGTAAAGAAAGAAATAGACAAGTATTAATATTTTTAGAACACCATTGGAAAGTTTAAAGTACCAGAGGTTTCAATTGTCTATAAATCCATAAACTTAAGCAATTATTTAAATCCTCAAATTATTCATGCTGTTATTATGATAATACATCTGAACAGTTAGGCACTGTGTATGTTTACAATATGACTAAACAACTAAAATCAGCCTAATATATAAAGATGCAATAAAGACTTACATGGTTTATAGTATACACATATTACCACATGAAATTAATGCCATTGTGGAAGGTCAGCTGTGTCTGGCACTGAGAGGTTCCCAAGCTACTGTCTCATTCCCCATCCTCAACAGGACAGGGAGAGAAAATAAGATGAAAAAGCTCATGGGTCATGATAAGGACAGTGATATTGCTCACCAAGTACTGTCACAAGAAAACCAGACTCAATTTGGGGAAGATTAATTTAATTTTTTGCCAGTTTAAAATAAGGTAGAATATAGTTGTGATCACTCTGTAACACTTTGTCTCTGCCACTCCATCCTTCTCATGCTGTTCTCCTGCTCTAGTGTGGGGTGCCTCCCACAGCTAACTCCTTCAAGAACTTCTCCAGCATGGGTCCTTTCCACAGGATGTAGTCTTTCAGGAACAGACTGCTCTAGTGTGCATCCTCCATAGGCCACAGTTCTTTCCAGAAAACCTGATCCTGCATGGTCTCCTTTCCACTGGCTACAGTTCCTGCTGGGACCCTGCTCTGGAATGGGGTTCTCCACCCGCTGCAGGGTGGATATCAGCTCCACTCTGGTCCTCCATGGGCTTCAGGGGAACAATCTGCTTCAACACTGTCTTCTCCATGGACTTCGGGGGAATCTCTTTGTTGGTGCCTGGGGCATATCCTTCCTCTTCTTTTTCATTGACCTTGATGTCTTCAGGGCTGTTTCACATTTTTCTCTCCTGTCTGACATCTTCTGCGCATCCCTTTCTTAAATATTATCATGGTGCAGTTTACAACATCATTGATTGTCTCAGCTTTGGGCAGCAACCAGGTCCTTCTTGAAGCCAGTTGGAACTGGTTCTGTCCAACACAGGCACAACTCCTGGTGTCTTCTCAAAGAAACCACACTTTCAGCACTTCCCACTGACAAAACCTTGCCACATAAACCAAACACATTTTATTAGATCCATGTAAATTGCTAAAGTCTCAGATCATGATTCTATGATTCTATGATCATAATTCTGTTTGGTTATTAAAGTGTAGTCACATTTTTCTTGTCTTTAGAAAGAAGAAGCAAAGACAGCTAACCTTGCCATTGCACAAAATGTAAATAAAGAGGTAATACCTATCCCTTGCAAAGTTAGGAAGTAAAATAATTCAATATGTAACATATGTAATGCATTTAAGCATGCTTGAAGAAAGGAGCCTTAAAATAATTAAGTTAATTTTAGAGGAATTTTTTGTCATAATCAGAAATATAGAATAGAACTGGCAACAATTTACCTGGGGGCTCCATCATGTGTTTTAAAAGTTTTCTCCTAACTCTTTCTGGAAGTCTAAGACAAAAACTGTCCAAGCATAGAAGCAGAAAAATAACTTTTTCTCCTCATTGAGATATATAAAAGAATAGGACTTCATATAAACTCAGTTTTATTTTGAATCTCTGGCAATAAATTAAAGCTTTATGATTCTCAAAAAGCAACTGGCTTTAATTTCATTCAGAAACTCTAAAGCTTCACCTAATTAGAATCAACTGCTAACAAAGATATCATTTGAAGAATAATGTTGATTGATAATTAGTTAAATAATCTATTCAAACTAATGATCTGTGTATGATGAATTTTGTTATTCAAACGCTTGATAAAAAATATGAAAATATTTTTTCTGTTCTTAAATTTTTAATAGATGTTTTATATTGATCCCTGTTGTTTTTTTTTTAAACTGGATGTTGTTCTCTTAAAATAGATTTCCACAGGGAACTTATTACACTAATATATAAAAACTATCATTGATAAAATCTTGCCTTATGAAATTGCCCTATTACTGTACTGAAATAGAAAAATTTATTTAATGTGCATGCTACTTACAGGCTTCATAGACGAAAGAAGAGAATCTAGTAATGTAATTTATTTTTCCTTTTTTTAGTAAGTATTTGTATTTAAGAGCAACACTTCAAATAGTAACAAAAACTCCAACAACATTGACAATAAAATAAAATCAAGACCCCAACAGTAGGGTAGACTAGTGGTAGAGTGGAGGCGGAGGAGAAATTCCCTCAGCCTGCTGGACACACAGATCACTCTTCTTTATGTCAAGGTGGAGCAGCCAATGAGCAGGAGACCCACATGTGGAAAAACCCAGCCCTTGAACCTATGACTTTAAGTGATCTTGGACCTAGGCATGGACATTAAGCAGATTTAAATAATGCCATGGTACTATTTAAGGGGTCCGTGACTGTGGTGTGCTTGTAAATCTAGATAGTTTGGATTGAAGGGAAGTGTATATCCAGCACTGAACCTTGATCATGATGCACTGGAATGAGGAACGGCCCTGTGCTGCCTGTGCTAATATTTATGTGAAAGCCATTGGTGTTTGTGTAGGTATTGTTAAACTATTACTCTGGATCAAGCCATGTTAATGTCCTCTTGTTATCCCAAAAAGTGGGGTCATTTACCTCTTTGCCCTGGTTTGAGTTAGAACAGAAGTAATTCTGTTCAGTGATTTTACTTTTCAGATCAGTTCTTCTAACTAACTGCACTTTCTGATGTTAGCAGCCTGTTTTCACAGACAGTGTCTGCTGCTAGCAGTGATAACAGCCCATGTTTAGAGTTACTGCCAAGGATTGGTGTGCAGACCAAAGCCACTGCTGGATCTTGTGTACCACACTGTGGGGTGCAGAAAGTAAAAGGCCGCACCTGCAGGGAGAAGTGGACAAGATGGGTGACCCTAAACAGACCAATGAGGTATTCCATCCTGTATACATCATGTTCAGTATAAAGCTGAGGGATCATGAAGGTAAAGCTCACTTCTTCAATGGCCAGCATCTGAGGAAGTTTTTGTCCATTCTGCGTTCAATCCTGATCCATGTATTCCTGAATCCAGTTCCAGAATCCAGCTCCTGAATCCTGTTCCCATCTGCCTCTCAGTCCAGCCCAGGACAGCATGTGTGGTGATGGTGATGTAATTGCCATCATGTGTTGGCATCAGTACTGGTTTTGTAAGTATTTTAATATATTCTATTTTTTTTTTATTATTATTTTCATTAAAGCTGTTCTAGTTTCCTTTACTAATCAATAAGTCTCTCTCCTTTATTCCCTTTTGTTTCCCCTTGGGGGAGGGAGGGGAGTTAATAGAGACTGTCTCTTATAGATCTATGGGGCTGCCCTGACCCTAAACCTTGACACCGTTGCGCTATGTGCCAATCTCACATGAAATATTGTTTCATTCCAGAGCTGCAGAAGTTTGGGTCCTAGATATTTTTCCATTAAGGGGAAAAATGTTGAGGAGGAAATTGTTATCTACTCAGGCAAACAAAGAGGCAAACAAAAGAATGGAAAAATGGTGAAATATTGCTTACTTATTTAGTTAGATCTTTTGATAACTATTAAGATATATGAAGGAAACAAATAGACACGTGATATCTAGGGCAAGATGACCATTACTGAAGTTGTCAGAGTGATTAGTTAAGGAACTTGCAATCAAGAATTCTCTCTCCGAGAAAAATCATTCTGAAATATATATAAACTCTATGTGCTTAGAGATTATATTGTACAGTTTTCTACTGTCATCTAAATAATGATTAGTGCCTTCCTTACATGAACTAGCCTCTTTAT
Organism: Ceryle rudis; assembly: GCA_033439905.1. Lineage (NCBI taxonomy): Eukaryota > Metazoa > Chordata > Aves > Coraciiformes > Cerylidae > Ceryle > Ceryle rudis. Next base: position 14,540 of record JAAGNO010018695.1, on the reverse strand, counting down.
AATACTAAGAATCACACCCACAGGGCAGGAGATCCCAGCCCAGGTGAAGACCCTTCCTTACAGAGCATTAATATGAATAGGTGATTGTTTAATCATATGTAAATTACTGACCAATCAGTGTTAGTGGGAAGTTATTGGAAGCTTATCAGTTGATAAGTTTGTGTATAAGAGAAGCTCTGTAAAGTGCTTAGGTGTGCTAGCTTTGTGGAAAACCGCCTAATACCCAAAGCTGTGCAAATTTGTAATAACAGAGTATCTAATCTCAGTCTGTGAGATTTGCAATTGTACACTGCATAAATGCCCCTGCTTTTGAGTATAACTCTGTGTGTGTGCATATGCATGTGGGCATGCATATGCATGTCAAGCATCTGAAACGTGGGGTCCACCTTGTTGCTTGTCAGACCTGCAAATGGACCCAACAGCAGCCACATCCTCCTCAGTATCAATATGCACCAGATTTGGCTTAAACAGATTTGGAAGGAAAAAAAAAATGGGGTTTGAATTTCACTGGTATTTGGCAGATCTTTAACATAAATTCTTTATCTTTTTAAAGTTACCTGATTTGGAATCTCTAGTTTAGTATCTAAAACCAGAAGGCATTCAGTTCTAATCTTGACTTTGGTATACCTATGTGTGTGTATGTATACATGAAGAGAGACATAGGCAAATTAAGTTAGAATGTAAAAAAAAAAATATTCCTGAATAATTCCTAAAAAGTTTCCTGATTTTTTACCTTGTTGTAGCCATCACAATTTTCCAAATATACAACAGCTTATTATAAATACATAACCTGTAATATTTTCATTTGCATTGTGTCATATGTTCAGCACAGTGTGAGATGCCAAAAAAGCTCATCAAGTTGCATTCTACTGTGAATTAAAAAGTGTGTAGTCTGTATTATTAAAATTGTCATCCAGTTTTATCCAATTTCCTCACTATCCGATAACTATGACTTGTTGCTTCATTCATTCTAGGAACAGGATCAGAAGATTGTGTTAAACAGATATTATACCAGACATCACATATGTATGTGTACAGAAATATTCAAGGGCTGATAGTGGAGGAAAGAGACAGTGGAAAGTGATGATCTCTTTATAGAGGTTACTTTCATTATAAATAATGAAAGAAGAAAATATAAAACTGAAACTCTTATGTTAAGAATACTGCACTTCCTACTTAAAAGTTTGCAAAATTATATTGGTATTAGAAATGTTATTATGGGAGCATAAGGTGATGACCTAGCTCATTCACTGATTCTGATTTTAATTTAGTCTTGAAAACTTACTTATAGCTTTCAATTATCAATACCTGTTTCTTTATTACTATAAGGTAACTTCTATAATTCATATAATATACCAAATTATATTAGGGAATTTTAATTCTATTGTTGTCCATACACAAATACTCATTAAAAATAACAATTCTTGTTATATGCATATACTCAGCATTCTGCAAATGGTTAGAATGTTAACATCCTTTCAAGTGGATTCCATATCACATATGCAGTGATGTAGATATATTTCCATTTTATTTTCCTTATTTTCTCTCTTTTACAGCAGCACTTTGTATTCCCATCTTCTAACAAAGAATTGACAAGAATAACTATTTACTTGATGCTGATGCTACAAAAGGCTTTAAAGTAAGAAGGAAAATTGTGCTCTTTTTTATCTCTTCTTTAGGTCATTTTGTTGGTAATATTCCGCATAATTTTGGGACAAAACATATTGTTAAAAGGATGAATACATCAGAAATCATATTCACCATTAGTACTTTAGTTAGGCTCTAATTTCTAAAACATCAAATAAATCCTTCATGATTTAAGAGGAATTGTACTAAAAATATTGTTACTAATAGCTTGAGTTACTTTATGAAAATCCTCAAGAAAATGAAGCAAAAAAACCAAACAAACAAATGTGACTGAAAGATTGAGATAGAAAAATAAAAATTAAAAGATCATTATGAATATCCATTTTATACTGCAGTTGAATTTCAAATGCTCTGTCTTTGCTTTCCTGAAGAACACAATGAATTCTTATTTAATGGGTGGGAATGTTCACAGAAACAGCCGTTTCAAATGACTCTCCTAGTGAAACTGAATTTACTAATGTAAGTATAAGTCCTTATACTGGAAACCAGAAATTAAGAATGTTGATCCTCACAGTAAGAGAAAGAAAAATAGCTTAAGATATATATTGTTGTATTTAATAAACAAAGCTGACCTGCCCTGCTCTGGTGGGATGGACCCTGGATGTCCGGTCCTGCCCTGCCACCCCAGGGAAACCCCATCACTCCTGGAACCATGAGCCCAAGGAGCCTGTGCACTCAGAACAGGCAGTCAAAACAGACAATCTGAAGGAGACCACCTTCTAAAGCAGGTGCTGGAGGCATCATCAAAGATTTTAAGATGTCAGTCTTGTGGGCAATACCTATTTCCAAGGTCTGGGCAGCAGAATCCCACCCTCCACAAGGACTTGCCATTATGACTCAGTCTCTGGGCTACATGGATAAGCATTTCTTGGGGGTGCTTTATCAATGCCTTGAGAGTAAAATAGACTCTTCCAGACATCTTCTAAGTTTCTTACCCATAAATTAAGATAATCATATATACAAGTGACTTGATAGAGCAGATAAGACAACTTCCTACAGATCCTCAATTTCACGCAAGACTCATCTCAAAGTTTGTCTCTAAATGAGTATATAACTTCAATTTTATGATAACCAGAAGGTTAATAGCCATACTAAGTCCACTGAGTCCTGTTGGTCATAGAAAATACTGATTTTAACCAAAGATTAATATGCTATCTAGTGATGGACTCAACATTTGTGCCTTGAGGATGGTATGCAAATAAATCTAATAATCTTTGTGAGTACTACTAAGGAGAAACTCAGTAATAAAAGTGCATATAATTATATATGTAAAGCAGTCATTTTTCTTTCTTACTGTTAATAAAAGGCTTCTGAACATGACACTATGCTGCTTTGGTGTCAGTAGTATGAAACATCATGAAGTAAGGTCATCATGAAGTAAGTAGGTTTATTCACTTTACTCTGTAAATTCCTTCTATTTCTCCTTATACTAATAAAATCAGATAACCCTGGAGATTTTCCGCAGTTGAATACTATTTAGACAGTGAAGAGAGCCTGATGATGTACATCTGTTTTGGTGGGACTCTTGGGTTGCTAAGTTTGACGTGAGCAAATAACAAATACCTAACTTACAAACCTGGCAGACTGAGGCAGGCAGAGGACATGAGGCAGACTTACAAGGTTGGTAATAGTGAAAGAGAAAACCAGAGATTGAGAAAGTAGTCAGAAAACTAGAAGCTAGTGGAAGTGACTGAAAGAATGAAATTATCAGAAACTTCTTTTTCCTACATCCATTCAGGGAAAATACATTTTATTGAAGAATTTTGACAACTTCATCATGACTTGGAACAATCTACAAAAATTTTAGCTGACTTCAAAAGGTAATAGCGCTTTGTTTGAACAACCTGAAGTCTTGCGGCCCTTGGTTGTTGCACAGTTGACATACTGGGCTGATTTATGTTAATGTTCTCCTAATGGACCTTTCACAAATAAATGCAGAAGGAGCTAGGATAATAAAGACACCTACCACTGTAAAGCAAACCATCCCTTTAAGGTTTCCATCACTTGCTGAATGAAGAGGGAAATACTTAGCCTGTCAACAACTCTTTTTAGATCACACAGTTCAGATTCTTTATCTGGTGAGACGATTCGCACAACTGGAATGTTGTGTTGGATAGGTATAAACACTTCAGAAGGGATAGGAGAGGAAGGAGATGTGGTAGAGTTGCCCTGTATGTTAGGGAGTGTTTTGACTGTCTTGAGCATAATGCTGGTGATTAGAGGATTGGGTGTCTATGGGTAAGAATCAGGGGGAAGGCCAACAAGGCAGATATCATAGTAAGAGTCTGTTATAGACCACTCAACAGGAATTGAGACACAGAAGTTTTCTGTAAGCAATGGGCAATTCTCACAATCATTACCAGTTGTTCTCGCAGGGGACTTCAACTTACTAGATATCTGCTGATAATACAATACAGCAGAGAAGAAACAGTTCAGGATGTTCCTGTAGTGTGTGGAAGATAATTTTCTGACACATCTGCTGTGAGTGCCAACAACTGAAGGTGCCCTGCTGGATCTGTTGTTCACAAATAAAAAGGGACTTGTGGGTGATAAGAAGGTTGGAGTCTGTCTTGGGAATAATAATGATGAAATTATAAAGTTTTCAATTCTTAGGAAAGTAAGGAGGGGGTCAGTAGAACTGCCACCTTGGACTTCCAGAAGGCAGTCTTTGACTTATTTAGGAGTCTGGTTGACAGACTTCCCTGGGAGGAAGTTCTGAGGGGCAAAGGAATCCAGGTAGGATGGACATTCCTCAAGAAGGAAACCTTTAAGGCATAGGAGTGGGTCATTCCAGTAAGATGTAAGATGAATCAGCAGGTAAGATGACCTGCCTGGCTGAACAGAGACCTTTGGCTGCAACTCAGGAAGAAAAGTTTATGGCCTATGGTAAAAGGGGCAGGACACTCATGAACACTACAAAAATACTGTGAGGCTATTCATGGAGAAAATTACAAAGGCCAAAGCTCAACTCAAACTTAATCTGTCTAGTGCCATAAAAAGCAATAAAAAATATTTCTCTAAATACATTAAATATGAAAGGCGAGCTAAGGAGAATCTCCATACTCTATTGGATGTGGGGGAGAAACATAGTGACTAGTGATTAAGAAAAGGCTGAGGTACTGAATGTCTTCTTTGCCTTAGTCATTAATAGTAAGATAGTTGTTCTCTAAGTACACAGCTCCTTGGGTACATGGATGAGGAGCAGAAAAAAGCCCCCATAATAAAAATTAAAAAAAAAAATAGTCAGTGACCTACTACACCACTTAAGACACCCACAAGTCTATGAGACCAGATGGGATCTACCAAAGGTACTGCAAGAGCTGGTGGAAGTGCTCACCCATCCACTTTCCATCATTTATGGATGGAAATCAGCAGCCAGCAGTCCCAACTAAGTGGGAAGGTTCCAGTTGACTAGCAAATCTGATAACCATCTAGAAGAGATGGAAAGAGGATCCGGGGAACTACAAGCTTGTCAATCTGACCTTGGTGCTGTGGAAGGTTATGGAGCAAAACATCTTGAATGCCATCATGCACCACCTACAGGACAATGAGGCAATCAGGCCCATACAGCATAGGTTTATAAGAGGTAGGTCCTGCTTGACTAACCTGATCTCCTTCTACGACAAGGTGATGCACTTAGTGGTTTAAGGAAAGGCTGTGGAAGATGTCTGCATAGACTTCAGTAAAGCTTTTGACATGGTTTCCTACAGCATTTTCCTGGAGAAATTGGCTTGGGTGGGCATAGGCTTCACTGACTGAAAATTGACTGGTTATCCAGGCTCAGTGAGTACTTGGCACTGTAGAGGACCTCCTTGGATTTTCTTTTATTGTTAATATTTTTATAGAAATTCTTCTTGTTGCTCTTTTCCTCTAAAGCCAGATTAACTTCTAGCTGAGCTTTTGACTTAATTATTTCTCTGCATGACCTAACAACATTCTTACACTCATTATGAGTCATCTGCCCCTTCTTCTAGAGGCCAAAGACTCTCCTTTTTCCCCTGATTTTAAGCCAAACCTCCCTATTCAGCCAGGCTAGTCTTCTTTGCTGCTGACTTGTCTTACAGCACATGAAGATGACCTGCTCCTGCACCTTTAAGATTACCTTCTTAAAAAGTGTCCAGCCTTCCTGGACTCCTTCATCTTTCAGAGCTGACTCCCAAGGGATTCTATCAAGTGACCTCTGAAACAAGTCAAAATCTGCCCTTCTGTCCTGGTTCGAGTGAAAACAGAACTAATTCTGTTCCATGATTTTACTTTTTAGTTCAGTACTTTTAAGGAACAGCACTTTCTGAAGTTAGCAGCCTGTTTTCAGACAGTGTCTGCTGCTAGCAGTGGTAACAGCCCATGGTTAGAGTTACTACCAAGGACCACTGCTGGATCTTCTGTACCACGTTGCGGGGTGCAGGAAAGTGAAAGGCTGCACCTGCAGGGAGGAGCAGACAGGGCAGGTGACCCCCAACTGACCAACGAGGTATACCATCCCATATACGTCATATTTAGTATAAAGCTGAGGGATCTGGAGGATCTATAGTCTTTCTCCTGGGCTCTTGCCCCCTCTTGGACTGCTTCCTCAGAGCCTCCAAGGAGACTCTGTCCATTCTGCCTTTGATCCCGTGTTCCTGAATCTGGTACCAGAATCCAGCTCCTGAACACAGCTCCCATC
>JAAGNO010018693.1:10008-27434 GCA_033439905.1 Ceryle rudis | reverse complement strand
CGCAGTGTGATGAAGACGCCGTAAAACAATCCTTTTTTGCTTCCGAAACAAAAAATATCACTACTTTATGTCAGTGACACAAAATTGGGCGGGTGGGGCGTAGGGGAAAGAAAAATTAAAAAAAAGCAGCTCTTTCAAACGAGCTAGCCTTGAAAACCAGCAGTCCCTGTCAAAGCAGCTCAATGCATCCGTTTGTAAGTGCCTCCAACTCTCCAACTTGAACAGGGATCTATTTCTTAGCCCCTGTCCCTTCTGTCTCACACCTTCCTTTAGCTTCGTGCTTAGAAACCAGAATGTCGACCCATATTTCATGCCTTAGAAGAAATCAATTCATCTGAGAATGACAAGGCAGACCCCCACACACTCTCCAGGCCCCTCGATACATTCAGAGCCTCGGGGTCGCTCCGGTAACGTAGTCCGTATATTTTCGGAATTGTCCCAATATTAATCAAACTGCCAGCAGGGAAGACCGCGTAACTTGCAAAGGAGGGCTTTTCTTTTCGTTTGCTCGTTTGCAGAGGTAAGCTAATGCTCCGGGATCTACAGTCAACACTCAGTCGGTTCGCGATGGGAGAGAGAGAGGGTCCTTGGTTTGTTTTGTTTGGTTTTTTTAAATAACAAACAAACAACAAACAAGGCAAACAACAACAAAACCAGTTTTATTTAGTTAGACTTCTGCACTTAAATCTCTTAATTCCTTTGGGTAGCGTCCCCTCCTTGGAAATAAATTCCCAGGGAGGTGGGGAGAAGCAAATATTTACCCGTAACAAACTGCATAATTTACTAGTGAGCTTTTTCACTTTTGGATTTTTTCCCCTAAAAAGTATATTTCTTTATTATGAAGAACGGTGTTTGTATTTTGCCTTGCACGTGTCTCCATAATTTTCCGGAAAGCCTGGCGGAGCGGACGGGGCAAGGATTTGGGTTTCACAGAGCAAGCTCTGGAGCACAAGCCCGGCTCGGCTAATTCAGGCAGCAGGTTTGTGTCCCCGTAAAGGCGGGTGGGACGGACGCCTCCCAGGAGCCATGCCACCTCCGGCTGCAGGCAGAAACAGGCTGTGCCTGTCTTTCCTGTGATCCCGAGTGGAAACCCGGATCCTACTCTTATTCTAAGTGCGGAGCAAAATATCAGATCCGAGAAGCAACTTTAGGAGCAGATCTCTTCTTCCTGATGGTGCCAAAATGCACGGGCGTTGAGTCCCGTGGCCCAAATTTCAAATCCTTTCTAAATTTGAGAAAGGGGTACAATAGCAGCCCGATAAAGCATAGATTAAATTCTTGTAGGATTTGTTTTTATAGCACATATGTAAGTAGGATTCATTACAATTTGAACTAGATCAAGATAAGAGATTAATGCTTTTATAGAGCATCTCTGCTAAGATTTCCTATGGGGCTAAGATTAAATCCACACGCTAAATATTATCTCATTCTGTTTTGTGTTGAAAGAAACGTTAGACTGTTTAAAAAGAGTCATTACGTGTTGCAAGAAGAAAATGGTCGAGGTTCGTCCTGCTCTGACAGCAATCCCGCTTTCCTAACGGGCGTAGAGGGACGGGGGAACCTTGCCATTCACCAGCTTCTTGTCTTCCCCCTGAAGATACTTCTGAGGAACACGAAATCGTCGTTTTATCTGTGCAAGTGTCATGCAGGAAACTTCTCAAACAGCTGAGGTACTGTCAAAGCGCCAAACTGCAGGAACCGTGAAATGATTGCTGTCGTTACGTTTTGACTGGTTTGTGGACAAAATCTGGGAGCGCCTGAACGTCGAGTCTGTCTGGGAAAGGCTCCAGGCTCGGGCCCAGAGTAATGAGAAACGACACATCACCTTCCTGTGCGAGGTGAGTGAGGCTCAACGGTCTCGTCCTCTGCTCACGCAGAATTTACATTAAATTGCCGAGTAGAAGAGTAGTCGATTTGCTTCTACACTTTCAATTATCTCTGTAAATACCGGGTTTTGGTAAGTATCTCCAAACAATGTCAATTAAACACTTCCCCTCGAGCGGAAAATTTGAAGGCTACCTACCCCTACTAGAACTTATTTTTCTTTGTTTTCTTAGGTCAACAAAACCTGTCGTTTAGAAAGTTCGTTAAATGGGGCTTGGATCGGCACTTATTTATAGACTGGCTGAGGAGACAATCACTACTTTTAGGCATTATGGATAGTGATGCTTGACATAAACAAACAAAAAAACTCCAAACCCAACAACAACAACAACAAAAAACACAACACAAAAAAAACCCCAACAAACAACAACAACAAAAAAGAAAACAAACACACACAATAAAGAAAACAAATAAACACAAAATTATAACAGCCCCCAAAACTCAACTTCTTTCACTGTTCATTGAAATGTATTGTACATTTTTCTTTCTGGCAGTAAGAATACTTCACATTATTATTCTCACAAACAGGATGTCTGGAAAATTATAACTCAACCAAACTAGATTTTTGGATCTCAAATTTGCAATTTGCGACATTCCGCGGGGAAGGAGATGTGGAGCACGTTGTCGGGTGTCTTTTTACACCTTCTTTCTCCTCCGCAGGACAGGTCAGTCCTTCCCAGCACCAGGCGATGGAGAGCGGGCTCTCGTCTCTCAGAGGCTCTCATTGTGGCTTAACTCCTGAACTGACCTAATGTAGTATATCTGAGGGTCTGAACGTGAAATAAGCAACTAGGTAAAGTCTCAGCAAAGAAAACGGAAAGCTTGTGGAAATACCGAACCATTCGAGCACCTGTTTTTTGAGACAGACAGTTCTCTTTGTATTTCGTGGACCCTCCTTCCCCTCGCGGCTCTTGGTGTACTCGATCCCACTCAAGGAAATGCATCGCTCCCCTTCTTCCCCTGCTGCCAATCCTTAGCCACCCCTCACTGTGGGGGCTATTCCCCTGCAGGAACACCCATATCTCATCTTCATAGCTTCCACTTGCATTTTCCTGGATAACTGGAGTGTGTATACGTAGAAGGAAGAGAATACTACCCCCAACATTCGTTTAGCCCAGTCCCAGGTAGCGCTGATTTCTTCCTAAATAAATTTCGCGTTGTAACTTTTCCGGAGACAAGAGAACTGTTGGTGTAAAATACATTAGGAAAAAAAAAAAAAAAAAAAAGAGTAAAAAAAAAGTAAAAAAATAATTCTTCTATGTGTCCTGACATCCATAATTAAAAACAGTATTAGAAATGGTGAGGAGGGACGCGGGCATGGGGTTTCCTGGGCATTTGGAAGGGAGATCCTCGCCCGTATTGAGACCGTTTTCACTTTATTTAAACAAACGCAAGAATGCGAAGAGAACTGTTGAGGAGATCCCTCAAACAAGCAATAACACTGTTTCGCCTGGAAACTTTCATCCAGAGCAGCAGCGGAAGCATTAGCCAGGGTAACGACCCCGGTCATGACCATCAGTAACCAGTAAACCAGTTACCCAGCAACCAGTAACCCAGTAACAAACACCCTGCCCAGGGCGCGCTGTCTCGCACCGTGCGGCTCCGATATCGGACTCGCACATTACTTTTCCTAAATCTGTTCATTTTTCGGCAGCGAGAGGCTTGCGATTTATGCGGCATCTTCATTCCTCCGTTCGGGTCTGTAACTTCTGATCTTAGGTAGGGGAGGAATGCGAGGGCGGAGGGGGGAAGGCAGCTCGCCTTCCCCGCAGGAGAGCCCCGCTTGTACCGAGATGGGCATCCACCATGCACGCCCGGTTTATCGCAGGGGACAGGCTTTCCCCGAGGAGCTTCTATGCACTGCAGGGGCGAGCTCCTTCACACCACCTCTGGCCACGAAACGTCTTTCCCATCACACATAACACCCTTTCACAGAAGGTTTAGGAGATACTCCATCTCTGGAAACACAGCGGCACATCTGCACGCAGCTCTTAATAACCGGGCTGCCTGGCGGAGGGAGTCAGTCCCTGAAGAGAGATGCTTTTCAAAGCCGTCTCACCTCAGCACAGGATTTTCAAAAAATTTATTTTCCTTTGCCGCCTTCTCCCCTGGGATCTGTTCAACCCCTTTTAAATGGTTTTAGACCGCTGAAGTCAGCTTTCTTTAAAGAAGAACGAATGCCATACGTGGCGCCAATTCTCCCCTAGGTTACATCTCTCCGTCCCTTTGAAGTCAACTGGGTTGCACAGAGGTAAATGAGAGTAGAATTTGGCCCCTGGAGCTAACAATGATGTGGAACCACTCTGATTTTTATTTATTTATTTATATTCCCGGGGAGGGGGAACATATTTTAAGATCCGGTTATAATTTGTGTCACTCTTTATCTTTAATACTCAGATATTGTAAACGCATATATAAATCCCGGTGTTAATGCCGTCGGGGAGCGCTTTGCAATGACAGGGAGAAAAGTGAGAGGAGTCACCACCAGGGCGAAGACGCTGCGAGAAGGACCTTTTTTCCCAGCGGAGTCGCGTCGGGTGGACGAGCACAGAAAACGCGGCAGCCTGCCATGACCCTGGTCCCCACCCGAGGCCAGAGCTTCCACCGCACCGCGGGTTAGACGCAGTCATCGGGGTGGCCAGGTCCTCCGGGAGGGAAGAAGGCATAGAGGGCGCAGAACTGCCCGCTGCCGGAGTGCGCGGGTGCCCGGGGCCGCCCGGCGGGGACCCGCGCTGCGTACAGCCTCTCTAGAAAAAGCTCTGATGGGAGCTCCTGTGTTTTGGTTTTGTTTGTTTGTTTGTTTGTTTGTTTCTTTGGTGGTGGTTGTTTGTTTTGTTTTGTGTGTTGGGTTTTTGGGGTTTTTTTTTTGTTGTTTTTTTTTTTTTTTTTTACGGGCACATGAGATTCTCCTTGTCCTCGGCTCCCCTGGAGTTTAATAGCTGCCTTTAAAGAGGGACATTTATTGGGATAAAAGTGGATTGCAGGCTGCAACAATGTTGCATGTGTCTTTCATTTAAAAGACACCGAGAGTTCCTCCTCCCCCCCCCCCCCCCCCCTTTTTTTTTTCCTCTTTCACTAAACCTCACAGAATCATGTGAACCAGGGAGCTCAAAAGCTGAGTGAAATTTTTGCCCCAAGCTTTCAACATGTAAGATGTGTTCATGTGTGTAAGTATGCATGTCTTCATACACACAGATGAGTCATTCTTACTCTTGCTCGTGTTATTTCCGGGAGGGGGAAGTAAGTGAGGTGGTTTAATCCAAGGTAGGGGAATGCAATAGAGAGACCTCCTGGCATGGGGGGATGGTGTGCACAGAGGTTGTTATGGTTCAGTGGATGTGGCTGGAAGGGGAAGTTGCTGCTGCTTTCCTAGAGGAAGGGGGGGCAAAGCATCCCTGTGCCCCCAGTGCCTCGGCTGGTCAGAAAGTGGCAGGCGTGTCTCATCTCTGTTCCCTCACTTTCTGTATGTCATTGTGGGCAGAGGCAAGGCTCAGAGAGGAAACCACAAATGGTCCAGGCTGCCGAGTCTCAGCAAACAGCCGAATGGGCTCCAGGTGCAGCCTGTTTGCTTTCCGAAGGACCTGGTGCATTGCTGTCTGTCCCTCTCCTGGGGAAATATCACCTCCTGTGTGCTTACTGGGACGTGCAGCCTTCCCCTGCCTCTTCTCCTTCCACCACCTTCTAGAGTGGAGACTGACCTTTTTTATCTCCTTGTTGTCTCTTCTCATTAAACCTATCTGACGGCTGGCAGATTTAGGGCTGGAAAGAAGGTCCATGCCCAATAAAAACTGACCCAGATTGTCACCCGTGATTTGTGCCGAACTCAAATGGGACCATTCCTGAGGCACTCAGTTGTTTAATTCAGTGTAAGATGAATTATTTTTAATCATCTCACTCCTTCTGGATCCTGTCTGGGGACAGTACCGTCTATATTATCATATATTAAAACAGAACTGAGGTTGAAAATACACATCAGCAAAGCAAGCTGTTCCTGGGGTAATTTATGTCTCATTCCATAGCAGAGACCAGTGAAAATCCTCCAAGAAGGTATATCCTGCAGAGAAGATGAGCCTGAGTTTGGAGGATCAAAGAGTGCAGATAGGATTTGGATAAACTTTTTAGGACAAGATCCATCAGTGCAACCACTGTGGGAAATCAGGCCAGGTTCTGTCTCAGACCTCTGGTCATCACCAATCTCCCATGGCTGGGAGGGAGAAGAGCAGTGCTGCTGGCAGAGCTGGAGGTGGTGTGCCCCACTTGCAAGCACCCGCATTGCACCCATTGTCACATGGCCTCGCCTTGTATGGTGGGTGACTCTGTGCTTTCTGCCTGCACATAGGTTTTGAATCCCTATGTTGCATGTCACCAGTGGAGGCTGCCCTAGCTCCCTGGCTGCCCCAGAGCATCGCCGTCATTACAACACAAGTCATGTTTGGAAACGTTCACTCAGTGTTTGGGGCAGATGTACGTCTTCTGTGGTGTCTTTTGGGACTTCTCCCTTTGTGATTCCTTCTGCAAGGAGACAACATGCAGGTCCCCTTGTGTCCTCACACCATCCTACTTGCTCCTGTGGTTCAGGACTTTGCAAAAGCCCCATTGGCAGCTTTATTTTCCTGCATGTTGCTGGATGTCTATTCAGAAGTATCCCATGCAGACACTTCCAAAGAGCTCTTAGCCATCAGGAAGAAAATAAAGTCAGTGAAGAGCTCCACTGGACTCTGAGTAATATTTAATGCAAACCTCCCTCTTCCTTCTCCAGGAAGATGAGATTTTCTTTGGAGGCAGCTAGTGGTTGTTTCTGTCTGCTGGGAAGATGAAGCAAGCTGAAGCTTCCTCTGGGCACCTGTATAAGAGATGCCAATAAAATGAGTAGTTCAAAAATAATTTACCGAGGTTGCATCAGTCTGAGGACAAACACCGTAGTTGCATCCCTTGCTTCAGTACTGGGGAGCACAGGGATCCTCATGGTGACACCTAGGATTGCCCAGGGCTGCTCCAGAGTCAGGCAGTGACTCTGCAGGCAGGATACCTGCAGCCCAAAGCCAGCTGGAGATATCCTTCCTACATCCTTTCCCAGAGCAGGTCTACCTCTGGAGCACCCTCTGAATATCGTACCAGCAGCACTGTAAGCTGCAGGCTGGGAGAACTGGCTGTGGCATTTATGGGGAGGCACCCGAAATGTAGGAAAGCCATTGGTGTGCCAGCTATAGGGGCTTGCTGGAGAAGGAGACATTTCACCTGAGTTGTAGAGGCTTGGAAGCTCATAGTGAGAGGAGCAGAAGTTTTGGTGTAGGGTGACCTAGGAAGGCACATAAAGTCAGGAGTTTTAAGAAGTCCTGGATTACTTTTTTCCAGTGACATACAGAAGAACTTCATTAGTCTATAGATGGACATTACCAGCTTTGTAGTTTTTCATGTCATTCTGGAAAGTCCAGTTTACTTCCCCTTCACTAGTGGAGCCTTTTCCAGGCACAGAGATAGGACAAAGGAATAATTTTCACAGAGCTATTTCCAAACAGCATTGAAATGTGTTTTCAGAAGATTGATAGAGGAGATGGAGGACCTTGACATGGTGGCCTAATGGAGATCAGAGGTGGTCTGTTAATGTGGTAAGCCATGGCTGTGATTTTTCTAGTCATTGTGAGTGTTAAAGGGAGGCCAATGCACATGGATATGATAAGGACATTTGTGGTGTATGTTCTGAACAGCCAGAGAGCCTGGGCTGATGCAACTGCACAAGAGCAGGTAGTTGTGGATGCATAGTGTTCCTGCTGTGAGCCTAGGGCCATGGTAAGAAATGCATATGTCTGTGCATAAGGCCTTTATTAAAATGACCTCACCCATATATATACATTTTAATCAAGTCAGTGAATGCCTGCTGTGTTTATTTTTAATACAGTGCTTGTTTTGATGTTACAATTGTGATGATGTGGATCTAATGGCAGTGACTCTTCATCTTAGGGCTCAAATCCAGAGCTGAAAGTGAAAAGACACTTTGCATTACTTTAAAATACAAAAGGGAATGTCCCTGGGCAAATTAGTCCTTCATTTCCATTCTAGACTGTAGCCAGCTGTCTGCTGCCTGGAGTCCACAGTGCACAAGTTGCTCTGGAGGTCACCTGAGGTCCCTTCTCCTGCTGCCTCCTGAAGCTGACTGATAGGTGACAGAAAGGCAAACAGACCTTTGGGAGAAGGTTCATTTATACCCTGAACTTCAGTATCACCTCGAGGGTAAAACACAGTCTTTGCCAGCCCTGAATTTTATTTGAGGTGCTATTAATGCCCATTTTCTTGCCCTGAATATCACCAAGAAGGTGGCTTATACCCTAATACCCAGATCCAGCAGGGCTTCTCATCAGACACCATGGTGCTGGTATTATCTATAACAGTAACAGTTCCCACCAGCTTTGCACAGAGAAGAGGTGAAAAGAAAAAAGTGTAAGCTGAAAAACGATCAGCAGAGCTGTTGGCAGCTAGTCCGTGTGATGGAGCCTCAGTAAGACCAGGAATTTCTGACTTCAGCCTTGTGCTCTCTCCTTAAATTGTAGTTTTGACACTGGATCTGCAGAGATCTCACAGTTTTGTAATGAGTGACGTGTGCTGGTGATAGACAGGCAAGCCAGTGAGCCGAAGGCAAGCTGCCAGCCTTCCCCTCACTTTGAACGCCCTTGGCCGTCCCGAGACTCGTTCCAAAACATTTAAATTGCTTAAGTGTGCAGTGATGTGTTTTAATTAATGCAGAAGAAGGGGGCAATAAAATACAGGTCCCTTCAGTACTCATTGAGCCTTGTGGTTGAGGCATAGGCGCTAAAAGCCAGGAGTGACTGGAGCTGCCTCTGCCTCATTGCAGCAAGAGCAGTGCTGCAGTTTCCCCACCCTCAGTGGGGCTGATGGTGCTGAGCTACCTTTGCCAGATGCCCGGGACACCGGGTACTGCGGGAAAGGTGAGTATAGCACACAGGTATTCATGACATGTTCTTGGTGCTCTGTCTAGGAAATAAGCTCTGCAAAACAAACAGCAGGTTTATTATTAAACGGCAAGGTCTGGAGACCAAAGCCTTCCTGTGACATACTTTGTGAAAAGTTTTACTAAGAGGCAGTTTCCTCCAAAGTCCTCTCTCCAATGCAGGGCAAGCGATAGCATCATATGAAGAGATTGCTGCTCCCATGGCGCAGGTGGGGACACAACCGTCACACAGCTGTGCAATTTGCTCAGGAAATGTGACATCGAATTAGAGCTTCGCATACACTGTCTAGAGGCTCACACTTGTGATTTTACCCCAAGACCATCTTTCATCAAAAAAACTCCCTAAAACAACCTACGTGTTTTCCTGGAGAAAGAATATTTCTGGGTTATTTTCCCTCTGAGCACAATGGTGAAAAGCAAAGTGGGAAACTTTCTGGACTATAATTAATATAAAAGAGGAGAGATGATTTTTGAATTTTCAGTGACAACTGGATTATTAGAGATTACATGTTGGCTCAGCATCCACATCATAACCATGATTTTTTAACAGAGGGGGTTCTCTTGACTTGACCATGTAAATGTATTATCCACTGCAACGCCAGCAACACTTACTTCTGAGAAACACTCGTATTTTAAACAGTGGCTCAGCCTGTGAGCTGGTCAGAAGATCTGGTATTAGCTGACCTGGCCAGCCAATGACCCTACCGTGTCTGGAAATAAAAGGTCGTATTCTCAGCCAAGGCTGCAATGCACTAGGACATTTTTGTGAGAGATTCCCCTTTAAAAAGCCAACCTAACTGGATCTTCTAAGCAATTCACATACTCAGGATTTGAATGGCAGCTAGGAATGGCTTTGATTTTGTAGAAGTTTTATTGGGGAAATTTAACTAGCACCTGCAATTAGTCAGCATGAGTCTTAACCAGCATGGTCAGTTCCTTAATTTAATGAGCATAAGAACAGTGATTCACTTCAAAGTGGAACTTTGTTATATTGCTCCAGAAAGAAGAAATGACAGAGAGGAACAAAGAGAATGAGGAAATAGTTGTTTTAGGCTGAAAACAGAGTAATATGTTCCTGGAAGTACGCTTTCAGCCACTATGCAGGCCTGGCTCAAGGTGAGGGAGGAATCCCTCTATACAGTTGGCTCATCTTTTCTTAACAGTGTTGGCCTAGTCTCATCTCTTCTGACCAAAGCTCTTCAAGGCTGTAGGTACTGCCTAACACCACGTGCCAGGCTGTTCTGCACTCTAGAGCCATGCAAGGAGCATTTTCTGTGTGTTTCCTTGTTCCGTGAAAGCACTAACACCATTAAATACTTATGTAGAAATGTAATAATAATGATTAATGCATTCCTGCCCAGGCCCTGGCCATTCTTCCAGCATAATCTGTTCTTCTTCTTCTTTTTCATGCTGATGGGTGTTCAGTCCTGCAGTCTGACTGCAGCCAGCAGGAGATGAAAGTGTTGCACCTCTTGCAAAATGAAATCCACTCATTTTTGACCCAGTATATGCCTTCCAGAGTAATAAAAGCAATGTAGTAACTAAGCCTGTAAATAGGAGATCAAGCTGAGAAATGAGAAAGGTTTCATTGCCTGGGAAACAGGCCTGGCAAAACTCACGGTGGTGAAACCAAATGGAAATGTTGCAAACTTTCACCTAGAATAAACAGTCCGAATCAGCTGGAAGCGCTTTCCATCACACTGGTTCCCAGGAACAGAGTTGCATCATTTTCTTGACACAAGGCTGCCAAAATCTGTAGCGACATACTAGAAACCCGCTGATTGGCCAAGCTCTTGGCACACTTCTATGGCCAGAGATTTTTATTTATTGTCATTTTTCTGGTAGATTAAAAATGGGAGGCTGGCAACACAAATACATATTTATTTGGGTGGAGGAGACTTTGGCTTTAGGGTAGAATAATGTGTTGTGTTAAGTGGCAGCTTACTGTCGGAGGAGTTCAGACATGAAATACCATTATTAACCTCCCAGCATCGTCTGTGGCAGATGAGACGCTTCTTTTCTCAGATGGTCAAAAGCTGGACAGATATTAAGCACCAAACGCTCCAGATTCCCTTGAGTCAAGCCTGACTTGCTCCTCCACGGTTCTGAGGACCCTGCTCTGTGCTTTTATATTAGCTTTTGATAGGTCTTTGCTGCACATGCAATTAGTAGGAGCTCCGGTCAAGCAGTTAGTGGGACACTAAGATCAGAGCTCAGGAGTTCTGGCTTTCTTGCTTTGCTACTTGTTGGGTTATGCATGGAAGCAGGGGCCCTGTGCCTTGGTTCTTACTGTCCCCGTGAGAAAATTCCTTTTTTTGTCTTTTCTTTACAAATATCATCTTTCATTTCCTGTCTGTTTTTCAAGTGCTGCCTAACCCATCCCTTTTGATGGCTGTCTAGTCCTCTCTGCTTGCTGCTCTTGGTACACACAGACCAGGTGTTGGAGCACCTTCTTCACCCACCTCATCTTTACTAGTTCTCCCACAGTGCCTACTTCTTCTTTTCACCCTTCGCTGCCTGAACCATCATCCTCCTGTTGTTCAAGGAAGCCTTTGTACACACTTCCTTTTTCTCTGAAACTCTAGCAATGCAAGAAGTATGAGTTCAGAAAAAAAATCAAATACTAATGTTGAAGTTTCCCTATCTCTCAGCTATTTCTTCAGCATGGTTTCCTTTGGGAATCCTGTTCGTAACTTCTCACCATTTGCGACAGCATCCCAGGAACTGAGTTGTAATGCAATACATCTGGAGCTAAGTTTGAACGGGCAGCCAGATGCAGTCAGATGTACTGGAATGGAGGGGAAGGAACCAGGGAAAGTTCAGACATAACTGAACCAGCCAGGCCAGCAAGGCCTTGCAAGGCCAACTGGCAGCCCCATCTTTCAGGCGGCTTTCTGAAAGCGGAGATTTGTCTGAATCAGAAACTTCCATCCACATGAACTTTGAGAAGGGTCAGGTACAGATTGGTTCCAGCTGGACTTCAGACCCTGATAAGAGAGTTCCTCCCCTGGGCCTCGAGAGTATCTGAATCCTCAGGCAGCCTCTAGATTGACCTCTCATTTCCAGGGTCTCCAGGAATTTTTACCCAGTTACCAGGTCATGAGCTCTCAGGAGGAGACCAACCCACTCTAGGGTTGTTTGTTTCACTGTCCAGGGACATTTTCCTTTCTTCAGGGAGCTCTGCAAAGCAATTTTTCAGGAGGGGAGGAGATTCAGCATGACCGAATGGTGAATTCGGTCTGAGGAGATCCTAGAGGTACTTCCTTTTTAAATAGCTCAGAGATTAGTAACGCTTTGCCATACCTGTAAATACTTCACGCACAGACATGAATGCCAACAAGTGCTCTGGAAAGCTGCACCTCGCAGGCCCTTGTTTTCAAAGTGCAGTTGTGATTTTTTTCAGCAACCACCTACTGAAGCCAAGAGAGAATAAAAAGATCCATGACCTTTCACTGCTCTGATTTCCTAATAATTTGGACACCTTTAATCCTTGTCTCAATCTGCAGGGCACTGTTGTGTAACAGCCACGGTCCAGGAAGGGCCTGGCACAAATGTTGGACATGGAAATCCTCAATGTGCAAAAAAGCAGCAGGAGTGAAAAGAGGAAAGCTTGTCTGGGGGGTCACAACAGCATTAGCGATATTTCTATGGTGTTTGGAGAATCATTCAGTGCATGGAAGGCTTTTGCTTGTCACCAAAAGGGCCATGCAGAGTGGTCAGACAAGTTGGGCAGTGAATGCGTGCACGTTAATATTTGCTGTCACTGAGGTTGCAAAACAAAAGTAGACAGATTTCAGGACTTAGCCTCCTTATCTCCACCTACCACAGCCTATAAAGTTGCACAAGAAAACAGGACTGAATTTTGAGGTGGAAACCTGAAGAGAAATGAAGCAGATGCAGCAACACCAAATGACAAAGCTCCCTGAGAATGAGATTTTATGGTAATGGCAAAGTAGTTCTGAGCTTGTCTCAAACCCTCAATTCAGGTCCTACCCAACTTAGGCCAAAAGAAGTTAAAATTAAGGAGGCTTCTTTTGTGGTTTGGACACTCTGTGATTATGGACACTCAAAAAGCTCATTGTACTGAAAGACTCAAGGATGTGCACCCCACTGGAAAACTTCCTTGTCTTAACGCGTGTAATTCCAGTATGCAAAAACTTAATGACTGAGAAAAAGAGGAAGATGTTCCCATTGTGGTTTAGTGGTGACAAAAGGGTTAATCATCTCTCAAATTTCCTGACAGGGTGACACTAAAAACCATTCGAGTCCCAGCCTTCTCCTAGGCTGCAAGAGCAGTGTGGTGGGGACAACCCCTGCAGAAAGAGGGTCCCTGCAGAAAACCAGTGTGCAGCAGGAGAGAAAGTGGCTCTGAAGTGCTTTTGACCTATTGGAAATCCCGACTTTATTTTTTAAAAATGAAGATTTTTTTTTGTTTGGGAGACATGAGCATCTGCTTAGTGACTTCTTGGTGCAGGGAACAAGCAACTCACTGGTGTCTTGCCAGGTAAGCAGCAAACATTAGGTCATTGCAAACAGTTCTCCTTGGGCTCCATCTGTCAGATAAGGACCATATCCCTGGCAAGATGTTTGTGATGATGAACTCTCCTTCAGTTAAGAAAAACCAAATGTGAAGCTTGTTAAGGAGAGAACCTGAGATGCCTTCTCCATGCCAGCAGCAGCTGATTTGCTGCAGTCAGTTGGTTAATCTCTCATTAACTCAGGTCAAAATGAGCTGCATGAAGAAGAAATGTCTCTGTCATGACATGTCAGACCTGTGGAGCAAACTGAATCCCAACTGCAGAATCTGTTAGGGGCCATGGGGGTGGTTCTGGCTCTGAACTGCCCATGACTGATTATGTGTGAGTGACTGTGTGCAGCCAAGACATGCTCTGCAGCCTTCTTCAGGCTCAGCCTGAAGGAGACAAGCGTGTGTTACAGCCTGACCTTCACCAGCTTTGGAGCAGGCTCTGCTGAGTGGCCATTCAAATATGGTGCCATCACAGAAGAAGCACAACACCTAGCAGTGGTGTAGATCAAGACGAGATTAAAAAAAAAAAAAATCTGTGGTTCAGAGGAATGACGCCATGGAAAACATCAAGGAAAATGAGATGGAATGTACAGTCATTAGCAAATTGCTTTATTTATGGCTCTTGGACACTGCTGTTGTGCTAAATCTTTAATTTATTGGGTGCCATGGATTTCTTCATTAAAATCATATTATTGAATTGTTATTTGTTGCAATTTGCAATGACCGTCCCCTTAGCTATTTTCACTTTTGCTCTGTGTTTGTGTATGATCCTGTAAAAACAGGCCAGTCTGGGGGGAGAAAGTGTGTTTCTAGTCGTGCTTTTTAAATGGCATGGCTGATTTTCTCTGAGTTCACTTGCTTCTTTCCTCCATTTTGGCTTTGTGCTTTACCTTGCAGGCTGCATCACAGCAGCTCCAAACCCTTTCCCTCCCAATTATTAACTTTAAGCTGACAAGCTTTAAGCAAGGATTTTCAGGTGTCTTTACAAAGCTCATGTTGGCTGTTAGGTGTTCCCAGGAGACTGCAGATCCTGGAATCTTCCACCCTGGCAATGTGCCCAGCCCATCACATCACAACTGTGACCTTACCAAGATCTCAGTACTGGGATTTTGCAGCTGTTTAGAGGTCTCCAGACACCACAGCAAATGGTTTATGCTCCAAGTTAGCCAGTTGCTGCTTTAGCTGATACAGACCCAAACCCTTTAAGATTTTCCCACCCTTACCAGAACCACCTTCACAGTTGGTCTCCTTGAGATGTAGATGAAGCAATGAGTAGGGCTTAGCAACTGTGTCACTTGTCTTTAGTTTGCTAATGCCAAGGTTTTTGGCAGCTGGTCTTCAAGGAAGGCATGTCAAGATGGCAGGATAAGGGAGATCTGCAGAGCTGATGATTTGATCAGTAACTGGGTTTGCACATTGGCTGCATTATACAGAAATCACATCATCCCTCCTCTCACCGTAATGAAATTAGTTACGTGATGCTGTGTGGATCCAAATTGTGTTCAAGTAGTTTTATGCTTCACAGGCTACTGGATCACTGTGATAGTTGTGCAAGGCTGACAAGTGGCTGCAGAAGGACAGCAGCAGCTAATTCCTGAGCCCTGGTCCCTCAAACTACGCTCTCTTCTGATGCACAGTTGTGTGCCCTATAGCAACCCTAGAGCTCAGACTCAGGTTTGTATGATCATATCAAAACCTCAAGATTGACAGGTCTCTCTCTTCTGACCAGAGGTAGTCATAGTAAGAGCACAGGTCCTCACCAAATCAAGGTAGATACTGCTTTTCAGTGACATGCCCATTCTCAATACCTATAGGAAGTTTTTTTTCAGTTTAGAAGCTCACAAGTACACCACATATCCTACACTCGGTGCTGCTGTTTTGCATAGCATTTTCCAGCCTGTTTGAACCCAGCCCTGGGCTCTCTCAGGTCTTTTTTGTCCTAGGGACAAATCTCTCTGGAGAACTGCAGTATCAGCCTCCTGTGTTGCTCAGTTATAAGCAAACAACTGGAGGCTGGTTACAATCATGTTCTTTAGTAGGTTTCACATCTTGCATGAAGCAAGACTAAGAGGTTTGCTTCTGTTTTTTGTTGGGGTTTTTTTTTATTATTTTTTTTTTCTGTAATTTGGAGCACTCATGGAGTAACCTGATTGCCAAAGCAAGCTGAAACAGGCAGCACTTGGGAGATTCAGAGCAAGGGGGAGTGATGCTAAACCATCTCAGCAGGTATGATACCATCCTGACACCATCCTTACCCATCAGTCTGTAGCCCTTTCTTTTGCTCCAGGACCTCATGAGATGAAAAGCACAAGTCCAAAGAAAGCTTTGTGGTAACACATCTCTGGTGCTGACCTCTCCTACGGGGTTTAGCAACCCTGTGGGAGCAGCAGTCTGTGGGGAGGCTCTGGATGTGCACTCACTTGCCTTCAGCAAGTGGCATCTCACAGCCACTGACGTCCAGGGTGGGGGATGCTGAAAAGTATATCTTTCATATATTGGGTCTTCCCTTCATCTTTCAGCAAGCAAATGACTCTTACCAGGAGCAGCTCCCTATGGTAGTGGAATCTAAATAATCCTTCTAATTAGCTTTCTGACAAAATCAGGCTACTGGCTTCCCTCCCAACACACACACAACCCTGGAGGGTTGGGTGCAGAGGTTTCGGGGAAAGATAAGATGTTGCTCTGTCAATCAGAAACACTGGGAATAGCATTCACACTGCTTTTGTGGGGATGTTACTGCATGTCCCTTCCTGTGACTCTTCACCAGACCTTTCTGGGGATGGAAGGCACCTGGCAGATGACTCTCTAGACTGCCATCCTCAGACCAGCCAAAGCACACGCACATACCTACTTTAAGCTGGATGAAAATTAGACATGTCATCTATTGCCAAAGAAGGTTTCTTCAGTACCAGAATAACTAAAACTACCTTAAGATATGCAGGAGTGCTTCCAGATTGATGAAAATCACTGCCCGGAATCACTGCATTCAAAGTAGGGAAATATCCCTTTAAAGAAATCCATTGGCAATATAACTTAAGGCCCTAAGGCCAAGCTGATCTTCAACATAACTCCACTGAGTCCAGAGAAATACACCAGGGATTAAGTTTGGCCTGATAGCGAAAACCGCAGGCAAGTGAGAATGATTCCCAGAATCAAGCTGACTTGAAAAATGTAGTTAGGTTTTGCCCTTAAAGGATCATTTTCTTAATAATAATAGATAAAATGAAATGCTTGTCAAAATTATTACAAGCATATGGGGATGAGATGATCATCGTTGTATGAATTATCTCCTTTAGCAGCTATATTTCTGGTTCCTTCTTTAGCTGTTGTTCTTTAATTCCAAAGCTTGTAACCTTCCTACTGGTTCTTCTAGATTTACTACCTGTCATATTTGTTTTTGGCTGGCTAGAGCCACAGACTGTGTGTTTTTTGTGCTATTCCCAGGTGAGTTTTTTTTTCCTAGTATCCTCCAATTCCATCTCTGCTGGTACATCCATACATGAACTGATCACTGGGCAATATTAAGGGTAAAATACCTGTTGTTATCTTCCTGGACTGGGGCCCTTGCTCCAGTTAATGCCTTGCAAGTGTTACCAAGCAAGGATGCTATTTAGCACAAAGACAAACCTTTGTCAAAAGCAGTGCCTGCATGTAGGACTTGCTTCCTGAGAGAGGAGAATGAATGACCATAGAATTAATGTCTTTCAAAGCTCTGTCCAAAACTCATTTGTTATGTTTAACTTGTTCTCGGCAAGTTCTAAGCACACACTCAAAAACAAAGAGTGGAAAACCCAACTGTAGCTGTTCACAAAACATAAACAAAACCAAAACAGGAGCAACTTGCCAGCACATTAAAAAGATCACTACCAACAACCCTCTATAAAACAATCAAGTTATTTCACTTACAGTATTGAAAAGGCAAAAAAGAGAAAAAGAGAAAGAATAGAACTTTTTTTTTTTTTTTTTTTTTTTTTTTTTTTTTTTTTTTTTTTTTTTTTTTGTTTTTGGGGTTTTTTCTCTAAATCCTCTGGGGTTTTTTTTTTTTTT
>JAAGNO010018691.1:44154-66834 GCA_033439905.1 Ceryle rudis | reverse complement strand
CCAGAGAGGCTGTGGAGTCTCCTGCTCTGGAGACTTTCAAGCCCCGCCTGGATCTGTTCCTGTGTGGCCTGCCCTGGTGACCCTGCTCTGGCAGGGGGGTTGGACTTGATCTCCAGAGGTCCCTTCCAACCCCTACTGTTCTGTGATTCTCTGATACTACAATATATGGAATTCCTTCAAAACCCTTGCTGTATGAAGTTGCTCATGTACGAATTTCCAAATTACAAGATAGATTCTACCGACAAAAACATAAAATACCATCCTCTTGGATGACTAGCCCAGATAGGGTTTGGCATTATGTAATCCCAAGCAGCCATGCTGGCCAAAGGCATTGCCACTCCCTCACACAGCAAGACCACAAGCCAAGCTACCTCGATGATCCGTGCTGTGGATGATCCCAAAAAGTCAAACAGCCCCCTCAGAGGAGAGCTTGAGCATTATGAACAACCTGGAAGTGCAGTTTTGCAATTGCAGTTTTGCAGTTTCTGCCTTTCGCAGCTTTGCTCCCGGTTTTGTATCCTAGGACAGAACGTTTTGCTTTGCTGTAATATAATAATACATCCATTTTCAGTTTGTCTGCTGTTGTGTACGGATGTGGGCAAGTGAAATAGCTGGAGTTTCTGGAGTGGACTCCTCCCAAATGCCTGCAACCCAAGATAAACTGGAAATTATCCGGATTTGTCCTTTGACTGCCACCAGACTACAGAAGCCTCTTTGAAGATTACCATCAACTCTCAGGACTATGGAGGTGAAATGGAAAATAAACTGTACGTCTTGATACCCCTTTAGCAAAGGGCAGAGGACAGAGAAAGAGCCTGTGATACCGAGGGGAGAAAGATGTTATCAGCATAATACCACTCATTAAAACATGGTAACTTTTATCCCTCTGGTGCTTTCCAAGGAAACAGAGAAATGTTTTAAAGGACAGTGCAATAAACAAAGGAAATCTGGCTGAAATATTTATGAACTGAAAGATGCAGAAATGTTTTCAAAGATGCATTTGGGCAAAAAGTCCATTCAGTGACCAACAGTATGCATGAATGAATGTGATCCTGCAAATTATTATGGTGTTTTCTGATTCTTTGGGTTACTTTTTAAGTGCTGAAACGTTCCATTATGACACATGAAGAACAATGACTACGTTCTTCATCAATACTTAATAATGTGGTCTGTGAGGCAGAGAATATTTTGCTCCTTTCTTTGCAAGGTATTTTAGGGTGGTAGAGGAGCTCTTGTGAAGCCAGCGCTACTGAATAGTTACGCATAAAATGCATATAAGCCAGCAAAGCATTAGTTTTGCCAGGATATGTTAATGCTGATTGATGTTTGAGCTTAAGCATTAGCATTCTACAAATCTATTTATTGCTTAACAAACTACTTAACATCCGACTAGGGAGTAGATTACAAAAATCTCTATACATGGAGGATCACTATAGAGCATGCCAGGCGCTAGCGTGCACTTCAGGAGTATGAGTTTAGCATGAGCTCATGTGCACGGTGAGGTGCTTTGAGTGAGAAGATAAACAAGATTATTTAATATATGTGCGTGCCATCATTACATAGTAATAGGGAAGTGGTCAGCTTAATTAATTTAATGAAGTGAAGGTTAAAAGGAGAACTGACTCTGACTTACAAATGCGAATAAAGAGAAATAACTTGAGAGATAAGGCTCTTTAGCCTTGCCAAAGTCGCTTTGTTAAGTAGGGCAACTGAAAGCCAAGGTATACAAAATCCAGATAGGAAGTAAGGCAACGAGCAAATAGTGAGGAGCATTTCTCACTGGAACAATGCACCTAAAGCCACACCCCTTACCTGAGAGCAACATCGAGGATATACATTTTTTCCCAGAGATACACTGAAGCTTGAAGAGCTGTACGAGGTCAGGGATGAAATTATAAGGTTATGGAGAAGGTCAGGCCGTGAGGTAATAACATCCTGTCCTAGCACTTAAATGTTGGCTTGCACTCTAAAACCATCCACCTGCTATGGAGACTGAGCAGTTGTTGGAAGTGTTACCCCATAATGTAGCTTTAATGCCATCAATCATCTAAGCTGTCAGGTATTTTTACTTGTTACTTAAATTAATTTGTACCCAAAACACCAATAAGTAGCTAATACATTACCTAAGCCACAAAAGACTAAAAGACAATACAACAAAACAAATTCCACGTGTCCAGTCCATAATCAATTGCCAGTGTTGCTGTCGTTATTTGTAGTGTACCTCACATGTACAAACGTACTTCTCAAGGGTCCACCACTGATTTTTTAAAACCCTCTGGCAAGTCTTCCTTGTTGAGATTCACTAACTCGATGAGTAGCAAACAAGGCAAGAAATTCAATTTACAAAACAACTGGGGTTGGATGATTGAGCTTAACAATCTTGCCTTTGTCTGAGAGAAAGTTGACTAAATCGGAAGCGATCTCTGCTTGGCTATTTAAAAATTCCACAGTGTTATCTGTAGTTAACTTGCTTTCCATTTCTGAAATGTCTTCCTTATTTTCTTTATCGTGACATTCTGTCTCTCTCTGTTAACATAACACCACAGTTATACACATCAGGCTTCAGATAAGAACGCAAAAATATAAATAATTAATTTAATAAAGCTGGTAAATGCATTGGAAGACACCGTGTGCTGCTAAATTAAAAGCCATTCGTACCGGGGATTGTCAGCATCGCTGCCGTGGGACTCTAGCTATGCTGGATGCACATTAGATTCCAAAAAAAAAGTTTTCCAGTGAGACAACAAATTAACCTCTCTGATCTTCTATGCACCAAAATGATTCCACTGAAGTCAAGAAATTGGTTCTAAATTCATAATAACACGACTGAAACCACAAATAATCTTCAGAAGCTTCAAGTCATTCAGCTTGCCTACAAGTTCCCAGGTATTAAAGAGGATTTGAACATACTGGCTCAACACCCTTTAAAACCAGTATCTACTGCAAACTGAAAGCAGGACCTTATGAAAACATCAAGATTTGGAAGTACTTTGAATGATCACTCCGTTTTATTTTCACAGAAAAATAAAGCTTGTGACATTCTGGACTGGATGGATTAATGCAAAATTTATTATCATTAATGGATGCATTTCAGGATCAGTTATCCCATAAAAATCCTCTACAAATATTTTTATCAGAATAAGACTTTTGCACTTGAGAAGAAAGTGGGGTTTTTTCACCTTTGTCCGGTTCTGGTTTTAAGAGGTGCATATGATTTTGCTTTAATTTCAAATCAAATCAGTGAGTCACGTTTGTCTAAAGCTACGCGACTGGAAGAAGGAATAATTCCTACAGAACATCAGCTGTCCATCTTCAGAGCAGCTGGATCTTCTAGGCAAGGAAATGCTGATTGCCTACAACTGTTCCTCTGCAAGATGTCTTCAAGTCACTCAGTGCAAGGCCTGCCAGTTTAGGGATAGAACTGAGGGTAAAGCCAGGAGATAACTGTTTTCCTCAAGGACAGTGGTGCTTCGTGGCATGGTTCAGTGATGGACTTGCCAGTGCTGGGTTTACAGTCATAACAATCTTAAAAGTCTTTTCCAACCCAAATGATTCTATGATACAATATACAAGGAAATCTGTCAGTAGGGTCTGAACCTCCTTTTCATTTCTTCGTAACCATGTTGCTTCATACAGATGTTAACAAAATGTATTAACACTGAGGAATGAGGTCTCTGACAGGAAGAAAGACCTTCACCAACTCTTTCAGAACCTTTGCAATGATAGAATTAAGTAACTCTGCAGCTGTAATGACCAGGAGATACACTTGGAGCTATCTCAAGCCCATTTCTCTCCAACAGGTAGTTTGAGGAAAAGCTTCCAGAAGCCTGAAAGCAGAAAGTCATCTTAAATGGCCCATCGGACCTGGTCCGCTTTGTCACAAAAGCACACCGAGAAGCCTCGTGGCCAGTGTTGATCAGAATCTCTGTAACTAGAGACAACCGGTCAGAGTTTCAAGGGCTACCCGATGTCTCTGCCATGATGCAGAGGCAGCCAAAGCCTTGGTGATTTACCTGATCTGGTGTAAGAAGGTTCAGACCAGAGGCAAGGCCTTGAGCTTCCAGAATTCTGACACCAGAATCCAATCAGCCAGCACAGGGTTCACAAGATCACCCCATTTCATCTGGCTGTACTTTACCATGGTGCAAGACAGTAACCAGCAAAAAGGCAAATATCTGTCTCCCTGACCAGGTGATCAGGAACACATCCAACAGAAACAGGAACAAATACAGCCTGGAGGCAAAATGTTGGCAGCGGCTGTCGATACCAGAGATGTAGAAAATCAGCTGCTATGTTGAAAACAGTCATAAAATCTCTTGTGAAAGAGATGTTTAGATTGAGAGGTTGGATTTAGAACTGATAGAAAAGCAGAGAATTTGCATCTCTCTGGCAAGAGACAAAAATACGTGGTTTTGGATAGGGCTGCACAGTGCCAAAGAGTATAAGCCCAAAGCGCAGTGCCTGTGTGAGCCCTGGCCAGTCCTTCTAAGCTCTTGTTTCTAGAGAACCAGTGAGGGTGAGGGCATTTGGAGCTCTAAATGTGTTTAGATCTTGGGCGTGGATCATATTTAGGAATTTTACTTTGGCTGACCAAAGCACCTCAGTGGTGCTCAGCTTGGACCACTCTGGAGAACATAAAATTTCTTCACTGTGCCAGCAGAAACCAGTACACCAATTAATCAAAAAATGCCCTCCAGAGCTAAGCGCTTGCTCTGACTTGTAGGAAACAGAAATTTGTGGCCACAGGACGGTAGATGGAAAGAACAGGGAGCTGTGATGTTCTCCCAGACCCTGCAAAAGGAATGATTCCCAGACTGACATTGCTATGCAACGCAAACACGCTGCCCTTGGAAAAAAAAAAAATGTTATTTGCCAGAATGTAGACAACCGTGAAATAAAAGGCTCTAAAAAGCCCTCTCAACAATACTTTGATATTTTCTGACACTTCTGGGTAGGAATCACAGAATCACAGAATGTTAGGGGTTGGAAGGGACCTCCAAAGGCCAGAGCAGGACAGAACTAGAGCAGATCCCTCAGAAATGCACCCAGACAGGTCTTGAAAGTCTCCAGAGAAGGAGACTCCACAACCTCTCTGTGGAGTCTGTTCCAGGCTCTGTAACCCTCCCAGTAAAGAAGTTCTTCCTCATGTTGAGGTGGAACTTCCTGTGCTTGAGCTTGAATCCACTGCCCCTCGTCCTGTCACAAGGCAAGAGTGAAAATGACTGGGTTTTGGTTTCCTCCACATTCTTTGGCATCAAAATAGTAAATACTACTTCTCCTTTGGTTTGAATGACTAGAATATCTGAAATACTCTCTGCTTCTCTTCAGCTGGTCAGTGCTTATTCTGTCGTAGTTTCTATACCTTGTCAAAACTACAGTGACTTCTTGGCTGGGGCAAAGAGTTGCCCCTTTAAAACAATTATACAGCTATTATGCTGCAGTTTGAGTTTGTGTTGAGATGCAGCTTAGGTAGGTGATTGTCCTTCCTGTCTACCTCCAGAGTATCTCGAGGTCAATCAGAAAAAGGAATATAGAATCACCGAATGGTTTGGGTTGGAAGGGACCTTAAGGATCATCTGGTTCCACCCCCCGCACCATAGGCAGGGACACCTCCCACAAGACCAGGTTGCTTAGAGACTCATCCAGCCTGCTCTTAAAATGCTTCCAGGGATGAGGTGTCCACAACTTCTCTGGGCAACCTGTTCCAGTGTCTCACCACCATATTTACAGCATTAATAAAACCCCATATTTCCCAGTATGATACTTTTTTTTTATTATTATTATTCTTTAGAAATAGCAAATTAATTGCAAACAAACCGTTTGCTGTCAAAACAGTGATTTTTGAATATATTACCGACCAAAGGCTAAAGCAAAATACAGTGTATTTATTTTATCGGCTAAACCAGGGATTTCTTTTGAAGGCTCAACCCTCTAATAACTTGAAAGTAATACTTATATGACACTCCTTTCCCTTTCTCCATTTAAAAATAATAAAAAAATGTAATAGCATCATTCGTCAGACTCGCTATTCTCGGAGGATCCCAAGCGTAATGAAGATAAATGACTAAGGTCTGTTAGGAGTTTTCTGTGCCACCCAGTGAAATTTTAAAGGGCACTTCATAGCTCTTATTTTTATCATAATTTTTTTTTTTTTTTCCTTTGATTTATAGACTTTTCTGCAGCTGTCACTTATTTTCTTATACCGGCAGAAACCTGATATACCTACTGGTTATTTTCCTTTCCCCAATCAATCCTTGCTGAGTTAAGACTAATAAAACTCCTTCTTCCAGCTCATCATATAATTATTTAGTAAAAATCAATTGCACCATGTCACCCTGGCTTGATGTCATCACTCACTGTAATGATTACATCTATACACCTTAGAAGTTGCCAGGGGAAAGTAAAACTTTTTATAGCATATGATTAAAGGAGAAAAATGTTAAGAGAAAAAGAAGTTAGTTACAGAGCTGTGGATCGAGAGTTCTCGATGATTTTCAAGGTGCTGAGGTGTAGGAAGGATAAATGAAATATAAAAGAGTATCTTCAGAAGGCAATTGTACCTTGAGCTTGTACATATGAAAAAAAAAGCTTTTATAGCGTCAATAGATCAGAAGGTTTACAAAGCTTTCAATATACATGGTTTTCAGTGTCAAGGAGGAAACTCTACTTTTGCCCTTTTCCATTTGGTTTGGGATCAAGGCAGAATATAAATTCTGACTTGCACTTACACTTAGAACATCATGGCTACAGCAGTATTTTTAATAATTTACTTCAGCAAAAATGCCCGGTGAGGGTACTCTTTTCTCATCTTTAACCTTCATCAAACCACCAGATTACAGGCTTCCTGGTGTAGCTTTCAAAAGGAAACAGACTCACAGGTTAGCTGAGGTTGGAAGGGCTATATGGAGGTCTCTGTTCCAACCTCTTTCCTCAAAGTAGTGCCAGCTAGAGCAGGTTGTCCAGGGCCCCGTCTGGTTCAGTTTTGAATACCTCCAAGGACAAAGACATCACGAAATACTTCCTTCCTTATGATTACCAGTGCTGGTGTTGATGATGTTCAATACAATACTCGCTGTATGAAGTAACAATAGTTTTTTTAAGTAGAGAGAAGTTTTCCGGACAACAGATTCTTCACTAATGCCATAACATACCCGGAAACACTGATGGAGACGTAGGAGAGCACACTCCTTCACTCTTTTAGCAATGACATTTAGTGGGAGTGGGATGAATTGCCACCACTGATTTTCCGCAAGAACTCTTGTCTGTTGCCACCCCCGGTGGCCAATACTCTGCTACAGCAAAACCACAGCAACAGTCACAAAGAGCAGCTTTATAAAGTTTTGATTTTTGCAGAACCCATAACAGCAGTAATGTCCCTCTCTTGGTGTGGCCCGGCTTGACTCTGACCTAAGCCACCCAACTACATGACACCTCTGCCTTCTCCCCAGAGCTGGAGCAGTGATAACTGCACTGCTTGTCCGTGCAGAAGGCCTTCCTCCTATCTTCCAGCAAAATACCAGAGAAGAACTGAGAGGCAGAAGATGTGCAAACGGGCTTGTGAGATGAGGGGAGGAACGGTCAAGGAAGGAGGGTCCACGGGATTGGGCTAAAAGGAAATAGTCTCGATGCTACCCTGTAATGAAATAAATTTCCCTGCTAGGCTTTCTACAGCTTCCTCTTCTCTTCTGCAATTTCCCATCCAAGCACGCTGGGGAGGAGGTCAGTTAGCAGTGACATAGCGTGGTCCCTCACTGCCTGTGGGTCCTAATGTAGGTCCCTGTCTAAAAGGTTTAACAGCATTGCAATAGCAAAACCAACGACGATATGACCACATTGGACAACACCCTTAATAATACGCTCTAATAATATGCTTTTTGGGCAGCCCTGGAGTGGTCAGGCAGTTGGACCAGATGGTCGTTGTAAGGTCCCTTCCAACTGAACTGTTCTACTCTATTCTATATGATTTGATTCAATTTGACTTGACTCGACTGGAAATAAGGAAGAAATTCTTTACAAAAGTGTGGTGAGAAACTTGGAAGAGGTTGCCCAGAGAAGCTGTGTGTGCCCCATCCCTGGAAGTGTACAAGGTCAGTCTGGACAAGGTTTTGAGCAATGTGACCTAGTGAAGATGTCCCTGCCTAGAACGGAGAGGTTGGACCAGATGAACTTTGTGGTTCCCTCCCAAACCGAACCATTCTGTGATTCACAAACCATCATCACACCATATCCAATTATTGTGGTCCACCCTAGCACCTGCTAGGTGAAAAGAAGCTGATAAGAGAAATGTTCTGAGGAGATTCTATACCTCCTTCTTCTCCCATATGGAATAAATCTCCTCCCCTGCTCCTCTGCATTCACCAAACCCATTTCCTGGGCATTGGTCTCTACAGTTTCGTCAGCCTGATTTATATTCGATATGAAATAAAACTTTCAGAATGCAGAACTCTGCAGTAGTAGGTTTTAAGTTCAGTCCAGCAAAATGCCCACCACATTTTTCTGCTTCCAACTTTTAGCTGCTGCTTGTCCATATGCTAGTGGTTGGTTTGGTTTTGGTTTTTTTCCAATAAAGTAGAACCACAAATACTACGCATATTTCATGTAGGTCAATAATTAACTGCTTTCCCCATATGGTATACCAGGGACTTTATGTAGGCCTCCAACATTATCAGATTTGGGCCACGAAGAGTTATCAGGTCTCCCATTTGTCCATTAGTGGAAATGACAGGCTGTCCTCGAGAAGGGGTGGGAGTATACCAGCCTTGGCTCTGTTTCTGACCAATTCTCTTTGCTTTTTATTAGCATTACTACTCAATAGTTATAAAAAGCATGACATTGCTTCTCAAGACAGTTCAAATATTTCACAGAATTAGAAAGTCTTTTGAAGACATGGTTTGAAAGAAGAGTTCCCTGTATGCTTCATTTTTTTTATTAATTCACCCAGTTATATCATTGCTTAAATGCATTTTTGACTGCTCTTTGGCTTTTGAAGGAAGTGCACGATCTACTTGAACCCACAAAAGCCCACAGGTTAGTTTTTGATGAGTGACACCAAGCTTAAGCATTAAATGTCACTGGCAGACAGGAATTTTAATCCATTTCAAGTTATTAATTGAAAATACACATTTACCAGTAATGCATAGAAAAGGCAAATAGAATGGTGACTATATCCGTAAGCCATCCTTAGCGGCATGAAACTTATTGTAGGGGACTTTCTTCTATTTAATTTTAATCAAAAGTGAAATGATTGGTTTTAGACAAGTTTTTAGGCTTTTTTTCCATATAAACAGGCATTAGGCCCTTTCAGAGGTGCCTTCTCTTAAAAACCTGTCTCCGAGCTGGATGAACTTAGGATGGGAGTGAAATCCTTTAACAATATTTACTGCTGCAGTTGGAACTATGCTTCCAGGTTTAGGCAACCAAAAGCTGACCAGACATAGGTCCCTGATTTGGAGTGAGGCAACCTTGATGACTAGATCTCTACCGACAGTCATGGGAGCTGGGGCCTTTTATGCCTATGGAAACATCTAACTTTAGGTGGCTTTATCCTTTATCTCGGTCCTTGCCCCCCCTTGACATATCTATGCTGGTCAGACACATCTGACCAAAGATTTTGATAGACTTCAAAACCAAATACATAGAGCCTGCAGATCGAGGGAGGTTCTCCTCCCCTTCTACTCTGCCCTGGTGAGACCTCACCTGGAATATTGCATCCAGATCTGGGCTCCCCAGTTCAAGAGAGACAGAGATCTACTGGAGAGAGTCCAACAGAGGACTATGAGGATGATAAAGGGACTGGAACACCAGCCTGATGAGGAAAGGCTGAGAGACCTGGGGCTGTTCAGTCTGGAGAGGAGAAGCCTGAGAGGGGATCTAATTAATGTCTCTAAATCCATGAGGGCTGGGTGTCAAGAAGGCAGGGACAACCTCTTTTCACTTGTGCCCTGTGACAGGACGAGGGGCAATGGATTCAAGCTCGAGCACAGGAAGTTCCACCTCAACATGGGGAAGAGCTTCTTTACTGGGAGGGTTACAGAGCCTGGAGCAGACTCCCCAGAGAGGTTGTGGAGTCTCCTTCTCTGGAGACTTTCAAGACCTGTCTGGATGCATTGCTGAGGGATCTACTCTAGTTCTGTCCTGCTCTGGCAGAGGGGTTGGACACGATGATCAGCAGAGGTCCCTTCCAACCCCTACCATTCCGAGATTCTGTGATAAGGGACCCCCACATTTCCTGAAGCACAACTGGGAAACAGGCAGAACGCACCAGGGGATCTGGCATGGCAAAAGATATTTTTGCTTGGGCATCTGAATTGGACCCTCATTGCCTCTTTTTTTCATGGCCTAGCTGTGTTGTGATGCATACAAGAAGCTGGGCATCTACTGATCATATGAGAAACTGTAATTAAGAAATACAGCAATTCAGAGCCAGTACTACATAGAGCTCAGCTATGGAATCATGCAGATCTGCTCGCTTTCTTTATGTGCCTTCTCCTTTCTCTTCATTTCTCTGTTGTTCTCTAGTGTCTTGCCAAAATTTAGACATGTGTTAGCGCTGTGAACCTAAACCTGGTAAGATCCACCAGGTGTTACTGCAACAGTAATAAAAATAAGTAGTGATAATAAAAATAACAGTGTTGTCGTTCACTCTTATCAGCAGATAAACTCATGGGACACTGCTCTCTCAAACACACAGACAAGTCTGCTCTTATAAATCTGCGAGAGAAAATTGCAGGCAGAGAAAAACAGTCATTCACTGAAAATATTGTTGTTTGGAAGAGAGTCAGCTTTGACCTCTTGTACCTAATTATACATGAAAACAAAGATTAAAAGCCTACTAATAATCACCATAAACTATGATTAATGATGCCATGCTTCAGTGCCTCAGATTTCTAGACCCAAGTACAGTAAATTCACTACTGGGTGATTTGAAGAAGAAAAGAATGTTTGGTATTACTTTGTTTTGACTTTGTTTACTGATTCCCCTGTATAAGGATTAGGAACAGTGCATTAAAAAAAATCTGTAGGAAAAGACCTTCTAAGGTTGGTCTTTTCTAATTCTATAAATATACATGAAATTCTAGGTGCTGTTATTCACACCACATACCCATCGACTTCACGGATATGTGAAAGCTACTGAGGACTCTCATAAAATTTTGAGAAGTCCTAGGCATTGAGAAGTCCAGATTTTCCTTCAGAAGTTACAAATCAACCAATCAACAAATTCATGCCTGAATTAAAATGAAGATTCCTTCCCTTATCCCTTCCTCTTCCCCTCCTCAATTACAAACACAGCTATGCTATAATTACAAAAGAAGTCAGAAATTATGACGTCGAGGAAGACTGCGATAGAATAAAAACATTCTCCAAAGTTATTCTTAGCAGATACAGGCATTATCAACAAAAGGAATCAGAGAGTCACAGAATGCTTTGGGTCAGGAGAGACCTTTAGAGGCCATCCAGTCCAACCCCCCTGCAGGGAGCAGGGCCATCTGCAACTAGAGCAGGGTGCTCAGAGCCCCGGCCAACCTCCCCTGCAATGGGGCCTGGGATGGATCACTGACCACTTCTTGGGACAATCTGGGCCAGGCTCTCCCCACCCTCAGCGTCAACAATTTGTTCCCTACAGCATGTCAAAATCTACCCTCCTTTCGGTGAGTGGTGGGTTCACATTTCCCACAGCATAAGTGTCAGAGTGACACCTTCAGTGGCACAAAAGACTGATGCCGTGGCTTTTCTCATCTTCAAGGAACCGTTTTATAGTAACACTAAAATACATTTTTTTAGTAGTTCTGGAGAACTGGTTAACATATCATTGACAGATATAAAATAAATAGGCTAAAAGTAGTTTAAGGGTAAGAAGAAATCAGAGCCCAGAAGGAGTTTTGCCCTTGAGCCAGAATTGATTCAGCACTACTCACTTCACAATCCAAACTATTCAGCCATCTCAGCAACCACTGCCTGGCTAATAAGCCCCTTCATTAAAAAAGATGCAGAGTCAAATCTCAGCTTCTCACTGCGATATGAAAAAACAACATCTCCTCAACTGGAAATATAGGTCAGAAAAAGTCTATTCTAATTTACATGGATAAAAAGAGTCTAATATGCAAATCAGGTCACGACAGCTAAAATTCCTGGGGATGCAAAGCAGCCTAATAATACATATTTATTTTTAATGCGTATTTAGTTCTGGAGGAAGGACAACGAATGGGAACAACATATCATTAGGCATTTCAGTTCATGAAAGAAATGAAGTTGGTCTCTCCAAGTGCAGTGCTGAGTTAAGCATCACTGGCAAAGACTATTTTGGTACTTTGAGAAAAGTACAGACCACAGGTATTGATGAGGTGATTATGGGCACAGGACCACTAAATGGGCTGCTGGTGGAAGGGATAGACATCAGTCAGCTCTGTCCCACCATTGGTATTTCATCGGAAAGCACAGGAATGAGAAGAACCTGAAGGCAATAGAAGACACTGTCTCCTATCAAACAACTCAGTGCATATTTCTATCGTCGAGTAATCAGTCCTGCATGAACCAATATGCATTTATCTTTATTGTGTCTCACTGTATCGATTTCCATGGCTTTTTAAATTTATCAACACAGAGCTGTGTTTTATAGGCTTCCTCCAAGAGCCTCCTAGCAATGTCTTTACCACAGATTTAATTAGCATCCTCGCCACTATATCCTCCAAGTCATTAATGAAAATATCGAAGGGTATTGGACCAAGAATGGCTCCCTAAGGGGTTGGTAATTCTATTTTGAATATATTTAATATGTCTTGTGACAATAGATTTTTCCATTTCTACCAGGTTGGGGGTTGTTTTGGGTTTTTTTTTGTTACACCTTGTAATAATGCTGAAACCATCAGGACTCTTAATAACATCTGAAATACAAGACAAAGGTGCTCTGTGCTTTAATCCGAGACTCACAAATTTTATTCAAATTGTAAAAGGGAGAGAGGCACGGAAACGTAAAGAAAAAAAAAATCAAAAATAGTTAATATTTTACACGGAGAGAATATTTCTCTCCCTTTAATCTCTAAATGAAGTCACAGGCCTGTAGGAGAATGTATAATGCTGGTTTAGGGTCGCTGTAGCAGGTTTTTTATGTGTACAGCTGTTCTTCCACTGGTATAAGTAGACACATCTGCTCATTAGCAATACAATATCATTTCTAGTGTCTAATTTTAATTATTTGCAGATGATGGATTCCTTATGCAATGTCTAAAAAAAGTACAGTCCTTCAAAACTGGTGAGAAATAAATATACCCTCTGCAACTAAAATGGGTCAGCACAATGGAAAACAGATATTAATCTGGAGAATTTATGTATCAGCACTAAGGCTAAATGCCAAACTGTTTGGAAGGTCACAGGGAGGAGAAATGGCTCATACATCTCTTCTTTGCTGTGGGTACACAAGACATATGGACTAAGAGATGTTCTGAATGAATATGGCAGGTGATGAGTTTGTCGTAGTACAGATGGTCCTCAACTGCTGGAAAAATATCAGTTCTGCTTACATTTCCTGTACAAACACAAGCAAGATAAGGACTTCTTCATGACAGAGAGGAGGAATGAGATTACTTAGCAGTAACTTTGGTTCTTTGTTTATTCACACTCAAAGAATCCATAAGGCTGTAAGATAATTTCTAGAAGCTCCTGGGCAGCATTGGCCACGGGTGCCTTTGCCCTTCAGCCTGTTGTTAGAGGGCGGCCAAAACTATGGAGTCCTGTTTTCCTCTTAGGTCCTTCCACTAATTCAAAAACCCAGACAGAAAGCCAGAAGCAGCAATGAAAAGGGATTGTGTACAACAGGGACTCACCCCAGAGAACGGGTGCTCACCTGACCTGGTGAACCCAAGGTCAGATTGGCCGGGGCTCTGAGCACCCTGCTCTAGTTGCAGATGGCCCTGCTCAGGGCAGGGGCGTTGGACTGGATGACCTTGAAAGGTCCCTTCCAACCTAAAGCATTCTATAATTCAATGATATTATGAACTGTAGTCATACCTCAATTATTTTTTGTCGGCTGGGAATGATTTTAGCTTTTCTCAACAAACATGGGGAGCAGATCTCCCAAAACAAGCACTAATTTTGGATCACATTAAAGACAGAAAAGAGCTCAAGGAGCTAAATGGATTTTTCATTTGCCCCAAACAAGTTTTAAAGAGAGATAAATAATACTTATTTTGTCTTCTGCCTGTCTTCTGTATGGCCATTGAAAGCAACAAGGGGCCTGCCTTTAAAATTGCCTTGGACTGGGCTGAAGTTTGTGACACAAGTAGGACTTCAACCACACATAGGGTCAGGATAATTATGAACATTACCACGCTTTACGGGAATCACATTTTCATAGAGTCCTCTGGTATCAGACTGATTTTTCCAAAGGTTTGGAGAAATCATTTTTGATACCCCACAAGAACTTTCTGATCGGATAAAATACGACATCTTCTTCCCTGAAGATGAGCACAGCTGGGTTTCACAATTGGTTCGCGCACTACAGGACAATGCTAATGCCAGAAGGGTGGTCCCACTCACAGTCATGCTCCTGGCAATTTAAATCCTGGATGAAAATTACTTTTCACTTCCATTCATGCAGCATTAATTTTCAGCTTGATCAGAGAACTTTGTGATTGCCAGTGTCAACACAAGGAAAGAGGTTGTACTATGCAGACAGGTCAGAAAATTGCCCTTCTCCCTCACAGTTTAGTCAAAGGTCAGCTTATAGCGATCGTGAAACTACAGGCTGACATGCAACACAGACAAACTCGTGGTCTGAAAGTCCACACCCCTCTAGACAGAGGAGGTGCCAGGACAACCACCGTCAGGGTGCAATTTGAAGGAGACTGTCAGACTCCAAAACCTGGAAGGCTCTGAGGATGGGATGGTCCTTTTAGTGAAAATCCAAGGCAAGACAAAACCTGCCCTACGCCTCTGTAAACTTCAGAAAAATAAAATGATCTACAAAGTGAATAGCTGTAAGATTTTAATTTTTTCTTTCCTGTATTTTCAGCATATGACATTCATTCTCTTTTTCTGTATCAATGACAATGAAGCAACCACCTCAAGCCGTACACGTAAGATCACTCCTAGGAGAGAAGGAATGCTGATCTGTGCATTAGAGGCTGAACTGAGATGACAACCATATGTCACTTGGCAGAAGTTGGGGGTTTGTTTGTTGCTTTTTCAGTATCCCAAATGTAATGAATTATAAAATAGAGCCAAAATTAATAGTCAAGAAGGACTATTTCAGGGCCCCACACTTAGGAGATGCTCATCTGGGAGAATCTCTTTCAACTCATAGACTGCTCGACTTGATCAAAGGTTCTTGCTTTTCAGTAGACTTCTGTATAATACTCAGACTCAAGAGCTTCACGAAACAAGAGCCAGGCTGTCTCCCAGAGAAAATCTGAATCCCAGTGAGACATCAGGCTCATCTTGAAGGCAGAAGGTCCAACTGTTTAGAAAGCAGGAACTTCTGAATATTAATACACTCATACAGTAATGAATGGTAGGATTGTCAGTCTGTACTCTTTAGCAACATGGTACCATCTACACTGATATTTGAAAGGTCTTTAACTGCAACAGAATGTGCATATTTGATGTTTAATGACATCAGGACAACTAGACAAGTCCATTATCTCTGCTGGAGGTAGGATGGCTTACGTGGCATTAACGCAACTTCTGGAGAAAAGATAAAATGGTGCAACAGACAAAGCTTTTATACTTCTGAGTGAGCACTATACCCAAGAAGTCCAGGACTGTCTGGCTGTATCAGACACTGGATTCACCCAACGAATGCGCTGAATTTCACGAATAAGAACTCTTCCTTAGTTATCTGCTTAGTAAAAACCTTCTCTTTGACACACCGAGTCTTGCATTCCCATAAGGCTGGCTACGTAAGACTTTCTGCAGAGACACAGCTGAACCTCAGAAAAGGAGAAAAATATCATAGGTCACAGCTCTCACTGTCAGTATCTTTACATAAAATCGCATTTCCCATAGCAAGCTATGAGTAGGGAGTAGATAGAACTCAAGGCAAAGAAACAATTCCACCTTAAAGGTCTACTGCTAACTGCTCAGATTTGAAAGGGTCTAGGAGGATATCGTCCCTACCTTACAAAACAAAGAAACTTGAAATTGGGACCTGGTGGTTTAGGTTTTCCTCAGATCGAGAGAGGTGGTAGAGATGTGATGAGCTTTGCAAAGTTCTTGACCAGAGATTAGCATTAAGCAACCATAAAATTACATAGATGAAGCAACTTGTCCAAGTCTGTGGTATGCGAAGTCTTCAAAGAAGACTTCTCTGTGGATAAAGCGATGCTCTCATTTCACACAAATCATTACAGAAGAGCCATTTGGAAATTCTACTGAGTCCAGCTTAGATAGCAGCTTAGGTATGCGTACACTAAGCGCTGCAGTGCCACGTAGATGCCAGAGACAGTTGTGAATGACTTGGGTATCTACACAGCTCAGTGTCACGTGGAGATATTAGCTCACATCCCAGAAGGAATAGAGCCACATTAGCGTGGCTCTGTGCCCGGGCTAATTAGGTGATGTTTCCCCAGTTGCCAGAGTGAATCATACATCTGCCAGCATCCAACCTTCTTCTGAAAGCACAGACTGGCACTATACTGAACCTCACTTATGTGAGAATGCAAGGTGAATATAAAGACATCATCATCTGTTTTAAAGCCAGAAGGAATCATAAATTCATCTGATCTGACCTGTTATCACAACTACTACACTTCCACACACCGTTGTGTCCAGCATATGAACTTCAGTCAGATTAAAGCACCGAACTCCTTTAGAGAGTGACCCATTGTAGGTGTGCCACGGGCAGAGACCAGCCATACGCTGTCAAAGCCAAGGCTACAGACGTGACAGACGACTGATTGGGTGGCAGTTGTCACACATTATTTCAGCAAAAATCCATTCCTAATACTGTTCTGGAAGGTTAAGAATACTACAGTCCTGTCCATTAGCTCCCAGCTCTGGCAATCAGGATCTGGGGGTTGTGTAGCCTTCAGCAAAGGAGGCTTGGGGGAGACCTTCTGGGTGTCAACAGCTCCCTGACAGGAGGGTGGAGCCAGGGGGGGTCGGGCTCTTCCCCGAGGAACAAGCGACAGGACAAGAGGAACCGGCCTCAAGTTGCCCCAGGGGAGGTTTAGGTTGGAGTTGAGGAACAATTTCTTCTGCGAAACGTTTGTCCGGGGCTGTGCCAGGCTGCCCAGGGCAGTGTTGGAGTCCCCGTGATCCCTGGAGGGGCTTCCAAGCCAGGGAGATGCGGTGCTGAGGGAGATGGTTTAGAGGTGCCCTGGCAGTGCTGGGTTAACGGTTGGACTCAGTGATTTAAAGGCCTCTTCCAACCACAACAATTTTGTGATTCTTTATAGGCAGGGGTTGCAAGAGCCATCTTTGTCTTTACGTCGTGCTGTGGGCTCACTGGAGGACAGTTATGCACTACAGCCCCTGGATCCTTCTCAGAGTCACTGTTTCCCAGGATGCTATCACATTTTGAAGGTATCATCTGCATTTTTTGTTCCCAGATGTAGTAACAAGTGGCGTAATTATGGTAGCTGTTAAAATATTGAAATGAGTTACTGCGTGTAATATTTCTGGGAAATGGTAGAAAGGATGATGTTTACTGAAACTATCTAAACATGGAAAATGTTTTCTCAACACAGTTTCCCATTTATGTTTGCACAGATGTGTGTAATGTCATCACGAAGCCTCTTCCAAGAAAAGATAAATTAAATCAAAAGGTTCAAATAAGGCAAATAGCTGGAATGCTCTGCTGATGCCCCTACACACCACCTCTTACCTCTTTTTGTCTCCTTTTTCTAATCATAAAAGATACTCACTGCCATTGAAAAAAATATTTTAAAAAAGAAACACAAATATTTGTGAAGGATAGAGGTCCTCAGCACAAATCAAATGACCAGCTCTGAAGCTGTGAAGAAATATGCTTTAATTTAAAAGACAAAAGATGGCATTAGAGAAGAAATTGTCATAATCAAAGTTGAAAAAAAAAAAAAAACCAAAAAAAAATTTCTATTGTCTACGGTGCCTCTCTGTGGGAATTTTCCCAGCACAGACAGCTGTAAAGGAGGAGGGGTATTGTGATTTTCTGTACTCTCATTCTCTCTCTTCCTCTTTTTCTCTGTCAATAAATGTCTGCAATCATATTCTTGAGCGCCAGTGTGATTTCAAGGTTCATCTCTTCCATGCAGCTCAAACACTAATTATCCCAGCTGTAATTAGTAAGATAATTAAATACTGGCTCACTCATCACTCTACCTTGTGTCGGGTCATGATTCTCCCAAAAGACCTTGAGCAGTTTCTCAAAGCTGATGTTTTCTGGCTGATAAACCACTCGTACAGCCTCAGTGTGGCCCGTTTTACCTTAAAAGACAAAATAAAATCAGATGTTATTAGTGAGAATTCATTAGTGCAGATCTAGTGGTTTATATTAAGATCCAAGGCACAATCTTTTGGGTTCGTTTTGGTTTGTTTTTTTTTTTTCTTAAAGGTGTTTTGATTTACCACCATTTATACTTAAGCTTTTCTAGACAATATTTTATATATGCTAGTTTGGACAAGGCCAACATGAAATAAAGTACCCAGAGAAGCACCAAGGTAAGACAGGGATGTTACTGCCGTAGTCTGACAGCTTTCAGGAGAAAAAAAAAAACCCGAATGGTTGTTAAATATTTGAAACCAACAACTATTAAAACATTTTAAGTATTCTAAATACAACATTAAAATACAAAAAAATTATATGTTGAAGTTGTCCTAACGGTATAAAACTAGGCTTAGTTTCCATGAGGTAAGCTACAGATAAAATAATTGATTAAAACGACAAAATTCAAGGGTATGTTTACACCAGATCACACAAATAACTTCCAACTACTTCACATTATCCAAACCGCTGATGCTAACGGGCTTCACAATGAGTCAAAGGCAGCCTGAGCGAACTTCAGGACGGCAGATGCAGTTCAAGGAAAATTAACACGTTAAAACATATTCTGTTTTTCAGTTACAGTCTGGGCATCATTTTTTCACTCCTCATGTGGCTAATCACTCACAAGACTAGTGAAAGAGCCAGTTTCACCAAGTGTGAAGGATCTGGCCACAAAATTCACTTCAGTTATAACTAACAGTTAAACCGATGAGCGCAGGATGAAAGTCCATCGCACGGAGTGCACGTTATATTTTATGTATATTATAGAGTATTCATTTTACAACTTAGAAATGTAGGTGTATATGTTCTCATATGCAGGAATGGAGAAAAAAAACTTATCCTTTCTTTCAGTTAAATCATAATAATTCAATACTAACCAAAAGTAAACTGGCCAGCCAGCTATGTCTTTCGGCGGGGGAGGTAATAAGTTCCTTGATCACACTAGGCTAGGATTTTATCTCATTTATACCAGCCTAAGCTTCAGATTTACCCAACAGACATCAATAGAACTGTTCAATTTCATGTAGTACAACAACCACCCGAATCTGGCACAGTGATAGTTTCTGAATTAGCTGTCACCAAATGAAAAAAAATCAGTCTGTGAGTAACTGAGGAGGGTTCAGTAGAAACACCAATTTGGTACCAAGATAAATTTTACTTTAAAAAAAAATAATGAAAAAGTAGAAAGAAATAAAAAGGCTGTTAAGATACATTAGAGAGACATATCAGGGAAAAGTATGACACCATTATATCAGTTCATGAGGCACCTGAAATGAAGAAAACCTAAATGAGACACAGAGGGGTGGGCTCGCTGTAAAAATGGATTTAAAAGCCTGGGATTAAATTCAGACTAGAATACAGAGGAGTAAAAAGGGGACACATCTGGGATATCTGTAATGAAAATTTTGCTAAAAATCAAATTGGTTCCTATTTAGGGTGCTTCACAATACAAGAAATTTATGCTCCTTGAGATTAAAAGGCAAAAATATACAAGCTCCATGTAACCTGTAGCTAATGTCATGTCATCCTGTCCACCAGGATACCATCCAGGCAAACACTGGCCCAATTCCTCTTTCACATGCATGACACATACGGAAGTCCACAGAAGCAATTCATTATCTGAAGTCAAATTCCGATGGCAGGTTAGCAGAAAGGGATCATACCTTTAGTAGAACAAAAATACAAGCCAGAGAAAATTGGCTTTAATATTAAAGTGAAATGGTCACTCTATATCACAGTATGAGCTGATGGCCACCTTAGGTCAAGGTCAGGGATGGAATTTATCCCAGATTTCATAGTTTAATATGGACTATCAGTGAAAATAATGGGGCTTGCCTTAGCTAAAGCCCAGACTGAGACTTTTGTTGCTGCTTGAAATAAAGAAGAAGAGCAAACGGACAATGGTTTGTCCGGCTCTTGCAAGCCTACATTTTATAAGTAAAAAGAGATTAAGGAGTGGCTTCTGACTTGAATTCTTTTCTTCTTTTTTTAAGCCAATGTGAAGCTTATGAAAGGTTGTTATCACTCAGGAGCAAATTGCTTGTCTAAGATGACTAGCTTTAGATCACAAGAGAGTTTCTTAAAGAACTTCAAAACAACAGAGGCATTACCTTTCCTCTCAACTGAAGCAGCAATTACATCTTGTCAACACTGTCTGCTCTGACTAATCCAGAAGTTCAAAGAATCAGCTTTCTTCTTTTCCTCTGAATAAGGAAGTAATGGTGCTACTCAGAGAACTATAGCCTGACCTTGAAGAAAAAAAAAAAATCCCTCAGATGTGTGGCTAACAAACTGTTAGAACCTAGAGCATATTTAAAATCAATATTCATCCTCAGAGGAAAAGCAAAAGATGTAATGCTGCTGGTCCTATCAGATTCACCTCTAATTTTCCTCAAAGCCTTTCCACAATCTAGTGGATCTTCTTTCAGGATACAGCATGGCTATTTTGATTAAGAACAATCTCAATCATTTGTGGTGAGCACTTCTACTTCCCAACAATTTTAGTGGCAACTAAACCAGTCAGCTGGGTACACGTGAGCAAATAGACAGGTAATAGGCTCCATGTGGGACAGATTAACCACAAAATTGCCTAGAACAGATTGAAAACAGCATCAGGGGATG
This sequence comes from Ceryle rudis, assembly GCA_033439905.1. Lineage (NCBI taxonomy): Eukaryota > Metazoa > Chordata > Aves > Coraciiformes > Cerylidae > Ceryle > Ceryle rudis. The sequence goes on along the minus strand of JAAGNO010018691.1, from coordinate 45,755 downwards.
GGAAAGGAAACAGAGCAATCTCTCCACAGGTGCACTATGTCCCACAAGAAAGAATCAGAAGATACCATGAGTTTACACTAAGTAGTACTGTGTGGAAACAACCAGCTCTTTGGTGCCGAATATGACTCAGCCGCAGCCAAAGTGGCAAAAGGGAATTTAAACTGGGTTGTCCCTGTTGATCTTATTTGACTTTCTGGTTAAGGCTTAAGTTCAGCTGCGAAAGCAGAATAATCATGTTTCAGTTTGGGTTTCATATATTTGGTACGGTACAGGGCCGAAAGAACAGAGCAGACACCAAAGCAGCTAACCACTCCAATGTACGGCAAAAGAAAATAAATCACTGAGATATTTCTAATCAAATCTGGGGGTTTTTGTAAGATTTCTTAGAATTGAGAGATCAGCACTAATCAAAGAGAAACAATAAACCCACTTGTTCTAGAAAAAAGCTGGATGGCTTTTAACAAGGTATTTAACAGGCTAACTGTGAGCAGCCAAAACGATTTAAAAGGATCAGTGATAGACGGGATTCTTTCAATGATATTCAGCTCTTCACCTTAGTGCCTCCTTTAGAATTTCTCATGAGAGGTCCATTTATATTAATTCAGAGTGTCGTGGTGTCCTCAGTTTACCTACAGCTTTTAATTAGCTAATCTTTAATGTTGCACAGCAAAAGCAGCTCCACTTTAAGTTCCAAAACTTTTAACAAGTAGAAGTCTTCCCCCCCCGCCAAAAGCTCAACTTTTGAACCATGCTTTTAAAATAATTTATTGAATCACTAAATATAATTTCATTTGCTGTTAACTGTGCAAATAGAAATCCTTTATTTATAGGTGCCATTATTGGATTTCCAGCTATGGTTCTCAGTTCTCCTTCAGCTTTAGAAGGAGCTTAGCCATTGAAGAACCTCACTGCAGATGATAAGACTTTATTACACCGTGGCAGAGAGGGCTGCGTGCCAACAGCAGATTGTCTGTTGATCCTATATCCATTTCCCACTTAGACAACACAGCCACTCTCTGAGGATTAGCTGCAGTGAGCTCTTTCAGTGGGGATTCAAACTCTGGCAAAAATGTTCCTGTAACGAGCAATAGAAAGAGACATCTGAGTGACACCTCAGTGCTCCTTTTCAATTTTTTTTTCTCCCTAATAGTGTTTAGATTTTCACCTTCTTAATCATCTCCCAGGTGAGTGCCCAAGCCGACGGATTATAGAAGCGAACTCATTCTTTTTAACTTGCTGGATCCAGTAAGCATTTAATTATTTCTGGCAAAGTAGAACAACTTCAAAGGGCTGGCTTGAGAGCACCTCACCTGTGAATACCCAGCCACCCAGCAGCTACAGCATTGATGATGTGTGGGCTTCAACTCCAGATAGTCCAGCCCTGGGTGAATTAAATTATAAAATTCAAGCAAAACCAAAACTATTCCCTTTTGCCCCACTTTTTCGATAAAAAAAAGACTTCTCTCTTTACCCACTGAAATTGTCACAGAATCATGGAATGGTTTGGGTTGGAAGGGAACTGCAAAGGTCATCCAGTCCAACCCCCCTGCAGGGAGCAGGGCCATCTGCAACCAGAGCAGGGTGCTCAGAGCCCCGGCCAA
>JAAGNO010018691.1:0-10251 GCA_033439905.1 Ceryle rudis | reverse complement strand
AGCAAGAGCTCAAGGGCCCCTTGAGGGGGCAAGAGGATGGGGCCAGACTCTGGTCAGTGGTGCCCAGCGACAGGACATGGGGCAATGGGCACAAACTGGAACCCGGGACATTCGATCTGGGCAGGAGGAAATAGTTCCTTGGTGTGAGGGGGTGGGAGGCTGTGCCAGGCTGCCCAGAGAGGTTGTGGAGTCTCCTTGTCTGGAGAGATTCCAAACGCACTTGGACCCTGCGCTGCTGGGCCCCCTGCTCTGGGTGAATCTTCTTTAGGAGGGGGGTTGGACGAAATGATCAGAAGAGGTCCCTTCCAACCCCCATCACGGTGGTATTCCATGACGTGTAAAGAAGCACCGTGCCAACTGCACAGCAGCCACTGGAGTTAGAAATTCTCAGGCTTACCATGAAGTTGGATGTGGCCGTTGTATAGCAAGTTTTTGAACAAGCGAACATTCACTAATTTTTGTACGTAGCAGAATTTTTTCTCTCTCTTTGTGGGCTTTTTATTAAAAAAAAAAAAAAAACAAAACCAAAGAAATGCTATATGTCTTAGTTATGACTACTGCACTTCTGAATAATGCGACAGTGAAAAGTGATGCACGACAGACAAGGCCGAGATGCAACAGAGTTAACAGTGAAGCGGATAATAAATTAGCTTATACAAACCATAGCCAGAGATCCCCTTTGGGGTTGGACTAGATGACCTTTAAAGGTCCCTTTCCATCCAAAACATTCTATGATTCTGTGATCCTCGTACAGCAGACGCTCAGGGAAGAAGGACAAATACACACGATACTTGCCAGTACTGTGGTCTTAGTCTCTGGCTTTTCCAGGCTTTCCTGAGGCAGCTGTGGTTTGGATAGCTCTCAGTGGATCTCTCTTCCAGCTATCGCTCCTGGCCCCATTTCAACCTGAGGAATCTTCTGTATGCAGAAAATCCTTTGGCAAGGAGACCAAGTCTTTTCTTTTATTGCAGCTCTTCTGATTTATTTTGAAACTGGCTCCCACTTGCATCCTTTCTTCCATCCTCTACTTCTTGTAAGGGAGAAATTCTGCAAAATCAATCCCTTTTCCATTCCCCATGCCTGTCATCCATTCTCTTACTAGCTCTTTTTCATACTGAATAGTCCTAGTGTACCCTGTTGCTCCTTGTATAGACGGTGTTCCATTACTTCTGATCACCCTTTTTGCCCCCCCTGAACCTTTTTCAGGTAGAATCATGGAATCGCTTTGGTTGGAAGAGACCTTTAACATCATCAAGTCCAACCATTAACCAAGCACTGCCAGGGCACCACTGACCCCTGGCCCTCAGCACCACAGCTCCACAGCTTTAAGACCACTCCAGGGATCATGGGAACTCCACCACTGCCCTGGACAGAAATTTTTTTTCTATCATAACCAACCCCTGGTGCAACCTGAGTCCAGTTCCTCTTGTCCCGTTGCTTTTTCCTTGGGAAGAAGAGACCAACCCCCACCTCACTCCAACCTCATTTCAGGGAGCTGCTGAGAGCTGGTTCTGCTAGACCCGAGTGGTGCAGAAATGCAGACTGTGGAAAAACCATGAGTTTACGTACTGGCATAATGGGGATTTCTGTTTTGTTCTCTTTCCCATTCCTATCGTGCTTTCCAAGAACAGGCATCAACAGGGAAAGGAACTGCATGCTTAGGCATCAGTTAAAATCCATATATTACCCTCCTCATAGAACCGTGTGAAAGAAGGGAGTCTGGGGGCAAAGTCTGATGGATGGAGTCATCAGCAAAGTGCCTTTGACTCCCAGCAGGCTGCAGCCAGCGAGAACACAACCGACTGAGATCTGAGAGACTCTGACAGCCTCAGGTTCCAAACAACACAGCGCTTGGAGCACAAGCTCCAAAGCATTTTGGATCCACAAAGTACCTTGAATTCTTGGGAAATTATTTGTGTAGAGTCAGTAAGTGTGTTAAGGCAACAAAACCACCTCGAGCCTACAAATATCTTTGCTTTACCCTTGGGTTTGGTCTACAGCATCTTAAGGCATAAATAGTTGCAGTCTGGAACATACAACTGGAGGGGACCAAGATGAATTTTAGAATGAGGTAAGTTGCAACCTTTTACCCAGAGATTTAAAAAATTCAGGTATAAACATAGCTTATAAAAATATGAACTTTGGCCCTGTCACATGCACCAAGAAATGGGTGACCTATTCCAAAGTCCGTTGATGGAAGCAAAAAGAAAGAATACAGAAGATATTGGCCAGCGGAAGGAAATCCATATTAAAAATCTCCACTTATAAGCAGTCTTATTTTTCTGAAGGTACAGTACTAGAAGTAGTAAAAGTTGGGAGTACTCATGACTTCTCCACAGATGCTAAATTCTCAAACTCTAGGCAGCTCTAGTTGGCTGAATATGCCTGTACCACAGGCGGTTCATGGCCAGGTTTCTTTTCTTCATGCAACACTTCTGGTCCCTGTTTTCAGGATCTACCACGGCATGAAATCTAGGAAACTTAAGAAAAGCTCAAGCTCTGAGATGGAAAACATGGTCAACAACCTTGTCCTTCCATTTACCCTGCAAAACACATTTCACTTATGGCACGAAGGCGTAATTAGTGTTGTGTGTTTGTGCCACATTTATTTTCTCAATTTAGGGTTTTGTTTCAGCATCGGTCCGTTAAGAGCAGTGCTGCTGTAGGATAAGACCATGGGTGGGGTCTGTATGCACTGGAGCATGATGTGAGAGCACATCAGGAGAGGAGAATATTGAGGGATAGGATAGAGCAGAGGGAGTGAAACTTCTGCTTCACGGCGCGCTGAGGAGGAGTGGTACCCAGGAGGAACTAATCCCACAGCTACATGCAGGTTTCATCTCAAAGGGAACGAATTGGTTGTCTCCAGAAGACAGCCTCAGTAGCATGCTGACACACACACACACAAAAAAAGGAGAACTCGGTTGTGAATTTCTGCAGTGGCTTAGAAATAACCCTACAGCCAAGCAGCACACTACACAACAGTCTGAAGAGGGACCATGTTAGCTACCAGAAGTTCTTCTACGTCTAAAAAACACACCCAGATCTTTCATGTAGCAGCACAGTAAAATGACCTTGGGTTTATCATCTCCAGAAAGCAAAGCAGATTATAATCTTTTTATCAGCAACAGGGATAAACACCATCAGACTTGGTGAGTCTGGGTACAACCGTTTTGCTGCTTGAACCCCTGTGTTTATCCTCGCTTGGCTTGTCAGGCACATTCCACCGAACCACGCTGTTACTCCCAACCTGCTGTGCAGTTGGACTGTATATTATTGTCAAGGTTTGTCTGGAGCCTTGGGTCATGTTGAGGTAGTATAAATTAAGAGACAAAAACACACTGCTAATAGTAAAGAGAGTGCTACAGATGACAACAACATTCATCCACATCAGACTTTCCATCCTAGAGTCAATAAAAGCCGGATGACCATTAGCATGAGTTGGCAGCGAGGCTCCACGTTCCGCCTTTGGATACACCAAAGACACCTTGCCCTTTCTGCAGCTATGTGTCTTGAGATGCCGTACGTAATTACAAAGACATTTCAGCATTTCACTCAAGCTATATCCTTTTGACTTGAATGCGTGACTGCTACTACATAATTCATGACATGATTCTCAATAATTTTCAGTCAAGGTTCAAGCAGAAATGTGTCACACTAGGATTATATTATTTATGAGCATAATGTTGGATTTAAGCCAACGACACACCAATAAATTTTATCTCAAAGCCTGACATATTGCATGCTGTTTTCCCTGGCTCACAAACAAATAACTATGGCTGTTCCAAAATTACTCACCGTTCAACTCAAATCAGGTTGTTGGGTTGTTTTGGTTTGGGGTTTTTTTTGTTATTAGTTCTTCTCTTGTTTGAAAAAATTGATCATATTATTCCTTTCCTGTAGATGCTGAAATGTATTTTTCCCTTCATTTCTAAAGCATGACCTGCACAGAGAGCAAAGTCAGGTGATGTTCTAGAAGAATCTGGATCAAAATGCTGTTTAATGCTCTGAAAAGGTGGAGTTTTCATTCTCTTCTGAAGACAAAGACCCGCTGTGTGTCACCCAGAAAAAGCAGAAAGCCTATACCAGCCAGAATAATTGCCACTGTAAATGATGAAACTATGTAGGCATTACCCTAAATAGGAGGGGGAATAATGTACCCGGCAAATAGTGGGGCGTAAGGGATTCGGTGAGAATTATCTAGAAGCAATTCTTCACAGCTAACCTCAGGCATTTGAAACAGAGACCTGTACAGAGTGTGCTTCAGCAGGCAGACTTGGAACAACTCCATTTGGATCTCTACAAACAGACGTGTGACAAAAGGTGGCCAAGCTCCCACAGCGGTCAGTGGGGATCCAAGGTTAAGTACCAGTGCATAAAGAAAAGCTTCTGGTGTCATCTGAGATGTGTCATGTGTCATCTGAAAGGGCTGTCAAGCATTGGAACAGGCTGCCCAGGGAGGTGGTTGAGTCACCATCCCTAGATGTGTTTAAAAGCCCTGTAGATGTGGTGCTTGGAGATATGGCTTAGTGGTGGACTCGGTAGAGTAGGGTTGGTTAATGGTTGGACTCGATCCCCTTAAAGACCTTTTCCAACCTAAGTGATTCTCTGATTCTGTGATCCGAGATGTGTTATACAGTGATTCTGCACACGATTGGCAGAAGAGTGGTTCATATGACAAAAGGTAGACCTGTGTCCTTGGAAGCTGGAGGACAATTTCACATAAATATTCCACTTGCATTTATCGCTACACGGAATCCTTAAACTAAGGTCTCTGATATCATTTGGGATGTCCTACATAAGCCTACCTGGCTTTCATCTCCTAGTTCGGATGAGTACGGATCTCCATGAGACCAATATGATCCCTGGCAGCCCCCTGTGGACATCTCAAACGCCCTAGGACATCTCAGATGGCTTAAAACATTTGCAACATGTTTATGCAAATGAATCAATTCCCCATAGCCTAAGCTCATTGTTTAGATGAAGTCTGACAGAACAAGGCACCTACAGAGGGTGATTTATTCCTTTCTGAGACAACTGTTATGAACTGACCTCCAAACGTGTTTTCTCTGACTAGGGAGAAATTCTTGATGACCACTTTGGATTACCTGTCTAAAATGTATCGAGACTAATTTCAGCCCGATGAGCTGAAAGCACCAATGATACCAATATAAAGATTCCAGTTGACTCCCCCAAGCTTCAGAAGCATTTCTGAGCAAGTACCTTAAAAATAGCTGAAGATTTTTTTAAAGCAAGGTATCTAATGATGTATTTTTTGAGATCACCAATAGCATCACGAGGTGTGAAAAACCTCCTGCAAATCGGAAAATCACTCTAAATTATCCCAAACTGAATAATCCACTAATAAGTAATCCATATTTTTTAATGTAAGACCTTATTTGCTTGATCCCACATCCTCAGTTCTAATATTATCAAGCAGCACTGTAAGGATAAATCCATTAGGATCTGTAAAATGCACTGACAATACTTTGTGAATGTCACGGTATGTCAAAAATTATCAAAACAACACAATTTTATCCCTCCAAAAACCTCCTTCCGTATTTTTATTCTCTGCTGTTGTAACCACTGACGATTAGCATCACATTTTTCATGGCTGAGTACAATAAATTATCGCCGTGCTGTATGTTTTATGCTATGTCACCAGGCTCTGTGCTATATTAACAGGAATCAGAGGATAAATGCTGATGGCAAATGTGTATGTGTGGATAGCCCAGCAGATAAACACACATATATCTCCTCCAAAGCACCATAAATCTGATGAGGGCAGCCTCTAGTCATTAACAGGATAATTTACTTCTATTTCAAACTTAAACCAACCCAGAGTGATGCCAAGCATATGTTCACCCTAGTCACTGATTTATTCCTATTTGTCATTGGCAAGAAATCACTTCTCTGCAAGGCTCCTGCATTGCTCAAGTGATCTAGGTGCTCTCGCTGGCTTTTTGCATAGGAAATAAAACGTATGTTAGAGACAATTCCTGCCACTGGAGATCTCTGAGCCTTATCCCAAAAGGCATGGAAATTAACTGTTCTACTCATTTCAGTGGGGAAGTCCCCAGAACAGAATTAAATGGCTGATTTAAGGTGAATGATGTTGATTGAAAAGCTGCAAGTTGATTTCTTTTTTTTTAAAACATCTGGATCTTCACCCATGTGCAACACACATTCTAAATGGAAAGCCACACAAAGCTAAATTCTTCACTACCTCCAGAAAGCTAAATTAACATAAACAAGTCCCTGATGGAGAAGGACAGATATTGTGTTTGAAGGCCACGTTATTTTTGTTTTCAGAGGCAAAAAGAAAAAGAGATGTGGATCCTTTGAAATAAAAGAACGTTATGAAGGGTTGTGCTGATCAAGGACAGCTTTCACTTTACATTAAGGATATTTTATTGTTCCTTATTAGTGCTTATAAATGTCAGGAAATGTCCTTGGCAAAGACCAAGCGACTGTAGCATTTTGTATTTGTCTGGGTCTGTCTTGCACAGTGCTCTGCAGTTGGTGGCCATTTCCACTACCACAAAGTTGATGCACAGCGCTGCCAAATCCTATCACCGGTATTTAATGCAGAACGCCAATGATATGCTGTAGAACAAGAGATATTGGATATTAAAAAATTGCTTTTTAAAAGGTCCCACAGTTATGGTTATTTCTGTGTTAATCACCTTATTTTACAACAGGCTTAAGGAGAAAATTTTCAGTTCAGGACTTCCCTGGTTAGACTTCCAAGTCCTAAACAGAGAACATTCCCTAGTGATTGCTGAGAGCTGACATAACCCCTGAAGGCTTGACCAGCAAACCAGAGCATCACGCTTCAGGCATGACTACGAGGAAGAAGATGTTAAAGCATTGGTGGCAATAAGGATGAACCAGGACCAGATAGAAGAGGCAGGGAACTGAATTGTTCAGTTGGGTTGTGTTTCAGTTCTCTGGAAGAGGCAGCAAAAAGACACTGGCCATAAGTCAGCGTCTGGAAGATAAAGGAAGAAAATGGGAAATAAGGATCTATTTCTTTGACAAATGTATTGCAAAGTTTAAGAATAGGAACATGGTTTGATCTGGGGACAGAGCAGCCTGTCTTTCTGTTATACAACATCTTCACAGGTTTATTTTCTCATTCCAGAACTGCAGAATGTTCCACGGCCATTTTTAAACCACCTTGTGAACACAGGACAGCATTAATGCCACAGTGCTTCACAAATCCCGCCATTTACTACACTTCCTTCACTTTCCCAAGATGTTGAAAGAGAATTAGCATGAGAAACATGAATCCCTTCTGAAAGGCCTTCCCTCTGGCTCTCGGTTCCTCCCCAGTGTGATCCTTGTAACATCTGGTAATGTTGCTGTAGATGTTTCTCCTACAATTTGGGTCACAGCACACACACCTGTTTCAACATCTCGAAGTCTTACGTTCTCTTCAGATAGAGATATAACATCATCTGACATGTAGCATGGTTTACATTTTTTTTTCCTTTTCTTTGAGCAATAAAGAAAAATTGTTCTAGTTTTATTTACAAAAAAAAAGAAAAAAGAAAAAAAACAAGAAAAAAAACCCAAATTATTTCTCTTGGGGTCCAAACTTTGTTTCCTGTGATTTCCTTTTCCTGGTGAAAAGAACAGAGCTCACCAGAAAAGAATAGGAACTGAAAGCTCAGTTGGACCAAACGACTTTCTAACACACATTCTGATCTGACCTGGTCACCAGCAGCTGTTTCAGGAGTGAGTAATAGGAACACTACACTGAGTGATTCATTCTTAAAAACATCATCCCACCTTCAGGTGAAATTATTTTTCTTTTGGTTGAAAAGTTGTTCCTTGATCAAGCCTTTAATAGAACAAGTTGAAGAACCCAAGAGCAGGTCTGGTTTGAGGAGCTCAGCTCTGCAGCAGCACAAGCCACGTCAGTACCATGTGATGCTGCACTGCAGAGGCAACAGATACAGGCCACATTGTGAAGGCTGAGAAACCTCTGTCTCTCAATTAACCCCAGGGCTAATTGGACAATCTTGGTGTCATCCTGTTTTCTAAATAACCTTTGGAAGCAGAGGGAATTGTGGGAACGCACAGGCTACATCTGAATGTCTACAGGAGAAGAACAACTCAGGCAAAGTACAAGAAGAAGAGGGCTCTATAGAATTCCTGGAACGTGCTGCTGTCTGCTAAGTGCAGAGCAGAAGGTGAACAAGCTTGGATCTGTCTGCCAGCTCAGAAATGCCTGTAATTAGATCTTATCAGCTACTTAACATCCGACTTCTGTCTATATTTTGTTTACGTCAAGAAACCAATTATCCCATTACTAACCAGTATATGTCAAGCAAATACAGCACAATTTAGTCCTGTTATTTAAAAAGTGCTATAATTACAAATCTGAACTATTGCCAGATTTTACTAAAGGTAAATAAGAGCCCTTCTGTGAACGCATCATATGAAGGATGCTGCCTTTCAGAGAAAGAAGGTAGCACATATATATAGGTGCTCTGAGATAAACTGGAGTCTTGAAATAACAGCAGTTGATAAGAAAAAACATAGAATTGTTTTGGTTGGAAGAGACCTTTCAGCTCATGGAGTCCAACTGTCAACCTATCACTGCCAGGGCACCGCTGACCCCTGGCCCTCAGCACCACAGCTCCACGGGGGGCTTGGAAACCCCTCCAGGGATCACGGGGACTCCCCCCCTGCCCTGGGCAGCCTGGGACATGGCTCAGACAGCTCTTCCAGGGAAGAAATTTTTTCTCATGTCCAACCTAAACCTCCCCTGCTGCAACCTGAGGATGTTTCCTCTTGTCCTAGTAATAATATGCATATAACATTCAGAAACACTGACCAGAAAACTTTCCGAGCATAACAGAGCAGTGCATTTCAATGTCTTTAAAATATGCAATGGTACTGATGGAAATATTCATTTATTGAAGGTTGCACATGTTCTGCAGCTTTGAAGCATTTCTTTTTTAGACTTCTACTCAAAAGTTGATTTTAGACCCAAAATTACTTCTTTTTTTCAGTCACCTAATATATGTTCAGGTTTTTACTTTTGGGTTGGCTTTTCTGGGGGGGTCAAAATCAGTCACTACAGGCAAAATACTTTTAACTGAAAATATCTATGGCCATAAAAAACTACAAGAAAATTACTGAATGGCTTCTACTGAAGTAGAATGAAGTAAAGGTTTCTATTTCACCATCCATAACACAGACATTACATCTAGACTTTCATCTGTTTCAGTCACTGAACTTGGGAATACAGACCCCTCTGTACTTAAAGGAACACAAGGATTTTTGAGAATAGCATCCTACAGTGCCCCCGGTGAGGCTGTGAGCACCTTCTGTGCTCTTAGTGCTTCAATATTAGCTAGAAACTGGATTAAGAGGTCACTAGAGGGTTAGCATTAAAAGATTTCCATTAAAGAGTCACGTTCACCTTTGAAATGTAGCTTTTTCCACCATTGTAGAGACAAGGACACATTTCTTTATTCTAATGAAGAACAGGTGCATCTCAGGCAGCTGAAGGATGCTAAACAGCCAGCCAGAGAATCTCAAGATCATTTAAAACAGTCTTTTGAAAACTGGGAGGTTCTGTTATAAATGGGAAAGCTGAAGGAACAATGACCCAGGTACCATCACCTTGTACCTTGATCAAAAGAAGAAGTCATTCTCATGAAGTAAATAAGGCAGCATTAGTAAGAGCATCATCCTGAAGGGGGGTTTGGCAGCAGACGGAGCTGTGTAATGCAGTCGGACTGCATTTGGTGAGCAGGTAAAGGAATTATTGTTTCCAACCCATCTTTACATTTTATACCTTTTTTTTTTTTTAGTGGTGAATCTGTAACTCTGCAAGCAGTGGGGAAAATTCACTGCAAGTAAACTAGGTCTACAAAGTCATCTGGTTATTTACCATCTTGTAGCTTCTGTAGATGTTTTTAAGGAAGAAGGATTGCTTTTTAGTAACTACTGCTCTTCGAGACTTGTCCCCTGGCAATTCCAAACAAAGGATGGAAAGATATTTTTGGAGAAGAGGTGTGAGAAGCCTGACATTTAGGGAAACGATTGAATCACCATCCCTGGATGTGGTTAAAAGTCACGTAGATATGGTGCTGAAGGACACGGTTTAGCAGTGGACTTGGTAATGTTAGGTTAAAGGTTGCACTCAATGAACTCAAAGAGTAGATTTAGATTGGACATCAGGAAGAAGTTCTTTACATTGAGGGTGGCAGAGCAGTGGAATAGGCTACCCAG
>JAAGNO010018690.1:15157-27688 GCA_033439905.1 Ceryle rudis | reverse complement strand
ATGTCCCTATTTGTGTAGGGAGGTTGGACCAGATGACCTCTAGAGGTCCCTTCCAGCCTAAAACATTCTATGATTCTGTGGTGCTAGACACCATTCACAAACCTAGGGGTAGTCACAGTATTTGCTCACCTACAAAAGCAAGGAGAAAGGAAGAGAGAGGAACACTTCCAGGAGATAAAACACCTCACTTAGATGCTTAAATTATTCTGTAGCAGATGGCATGAATGCTCCCTCTTATGAGAAAGGAATCTTTGTCCTGAAATCCTTATAATCCATCTAGACAAGGCAAACAAAATGTGGGAGTGTACAAACAGATGTCTGGGGAAGGGAGGCACAGAGAAAATAAATTACTTGCTCAAGGAAATTGGAGATAGGCCTAAAAATTGAATCAAGATTCTCCTGAGATACATCCCTATGTTATAACAACAAGACCATCCTTGAAAGCTAATTGATTAACTCTCCTAGACAGATGCCCATAACTTGCAATATAGAATTACTCCTCAGTTAACCACTTCTCAGGACAAGATAAGTATCAGACAAACCCAGCATCTTTGGGATATAATAACGTAGCAGATAATTTATTAAGATTAATTGTATTCAGCTTAGAAAACAAGTGGTATAAACAAGAAAGATAAAACCTTGGGAGTAGATAAAATTTCATTGCTTTCCCCATCCTCATTATTCAGAGCCATCTCACAAAAAAATCTAAAGAAAGTCTTTGAGGTGCTTTGAAAAAAACACCTCGAGCATACTGTCACTAGGGGGATGATTCCATCTGGCTTGCCTTGTGTTTCAACCAGACTCCCTCTTAACCTTCTTATCTGCCAACTTAGCTGCTATCTACTAATTTCTGCATTAACTCTCCTTTAGCTCATGTTTAAAGACCAAATGCACAGAGGACACAGCACTGCACTCACAGCCTGGGGACCACCCCGTCACTCTGGAAAAGATCAGATCCCATTCTGCCAACAAGCTGGAACATACATCATTACTGTGTCCTCAGCTATTCCTAGGGACAATTACCAGCAATATGAAAGCATTAGTATCTGCCATGAAGTAAGGATGGGAGCTAACCTAGATGTAGAATGGACGATTAAGAATTCACTTATCTATGCCATAAAGGAAAGCAAGATCATGCCGTAGAAGAAAAGGAGCAACTATTGTAAGGAGGTAAAACTTCTGGTGATACAGGTGTAGATAGTGTGGCTAAAGAGGTGAGTGGAATTTGTGAACATACTACAGCTATGTCACATTGACAAGGAACAGAACTGTCTCAGAGCAGGGGACACTTCCATTTCTCCATGTTTTCCTGTTTTACCTGATGTGAAGAGGAAAAATCAACATGGCTAGACACTTCTCTGGCCTTATCACAGGGATGGGCTAAGCTCCTTTCCATTCTCCTTCTTGAAGGGCAAAGACTGAGCTACATGGTTGAAGTCCATTGAGGATTTGCCCCTTTCCACCCTGAAATCATGGACCAATTTCTACAGATGCCCACAGATCTGAGCTGCCTACCCCAGCCCAAGTCACAGAACATTTAAGAAGTGGTTCTTTCTGGTGCAAACAGGATGTCAAGCCTACATCAACTTTGCACAGGTGGAAGCAATTCTAAGAGCAAGTACCTGGTTGCATAGACCCCATGCCTGGCTTGTTCAAATTTACCACACTCATGGGAATTCCAGCTTATTCAAGCATATCTGGTCTGATTTTAAATTAAATGAATTGTGTTCTCAGGTGCCCATGAGTATATTAGCAGATACAGTATGGATGAGAAGGCTTAAGGGAACCCTAATCCCCTCCCTCTGTAACAGCCATTCAGTCCTGGTTTATAGGCAGTCATATGACTGTTCCACTATATCATAGATAACTACAGTGGCAGCACACCCTTGTATACACCATAATACAAGGTTCCTGCAAACAGCTGTTTCAGAAGGACCCCACAGAGCAGTACCTCTGGCTCATTTATAAACAAGTCAGATCTCTCTCGATCAGTGCACAACAACATCAAGACCGACCTTTTCTCAGAACTCAAACTTCTCGTTTATGGAAGAATGAATTTTAATTTGATTATTTTACTTGCCTGCATGGTTTTTATTTCTTATGTCATGCCAGTCCCCTAAAATGTTACACTATCATAACATAAAATAAAAGTCTTGGGTTTATGATAAAATTGTCTGTAACTTGAAAAAGTCACAGTGTGGATTTTTTACCAAATATATTCACTTCAGTTAAAACTAGACTACAGTTTATTTGAAAAACAAAGACCCCTTCAAAAATTCAATTGTTTTATGTCTGTAAAGTTTTATGAATGCAATATTTTCAGTTTTCATCTCACAGAAAGATTTAATTTTAAAATTCCCTTAGTTACAATTTTTAAAAAATTGGGAGAAAGAAAACAAACCCAAATAAACTTAGTCCTGGTCTGAAATAACTCTCCTGTTTGACCCCTGGCCCTCCCTATTTATTTTTTCCAAACTGGACAGAAAATTAAAGGCTTGCATTTTGGCTTAATTAAAAAAAATCAATTATTTGAACAGCTTCAAATATCAAGTTACTTATTCTTTGCTCTTGATATAATGCAGGGGGTTCAATTAAGAGATTATTGCAGCATTCAGCTACCTACCACAATGCAGAAAATATAACATTGATTCACATTCTAACAAACTTACAGCCTCAAAACAAGATAACTTTATTTTTTTTCCTAATGGAAAAGAACATGCAGGTACAGGACAGCAGGAGTAAGACCAGTCTAAAGAGCGCTCCTGATTCTGCCTGGAACCATGTTAGAACTTGTGTAATATAAAAGCTATTAAGAATCACAAAGGCTAAAGGGTTCTGAGTATTACTCCACTACCGCATATAGATTATATTGACTGAGAAATATATTAAAAAAAGCCTAAGCTTTCCAATCTGTCAGAGATCTCCAATTCTATTCACACTGCTTATATTTCATTTTCACTCTTAGAAACTCTGTGCATATAATGATGATTAAAGACTCATTAATCTGTGGATCTATATCAGTTAAGTACATAGACAGACATAATATACACCCAGCACATAGCCATACGTATATTTGAATGAATGTGTCGATTCTCACTTCTGAGCTCAGAGAAAATAGTAAATAGTAATACTGCCAACAGAGTGGCCTGAAAGAAATCGGAGCTCTGCTTTCCTTTGAGCTAGTCTCAAGCTATCATGTTCCTAGAAGTGCCTGAGCTACAACAGCTCACTCCTCCCATCTAGTGTCCAGAGTAACAACTGCGAGCAGAAACGGCGTTCAGCTTCACCTGCTGTTTAGGGAAAGACCACCAGTTGTGCAGAAGGAATCTGATTCTATGATGCTTCCTTTTGTTCCAGAAATTAAATTAAGCTAAATAACAATGCCAGGTCTCACAATACTACCTGCCATACCAAGCCGGACGCACTGCACTTTTAATATGAACAGAGAGAGGAGCTGTCCTCTCCTTCTTGTGTTACCTGGTAGAAAAAGATTGTTCTGCAATGTTACCACCCCCAAGGTCCCCACCAGGTACTTACTAGGAGACAGTGAACAGGGTTTCCTCTCAGATCAGTGTCCGGTGCCTGCAACAAACTCCAGTCTCTCCCTTTATTGTAGGTGATGAAAGTTTTCACTTGGTTGTCAATCTTCTTGTTAGCCAAGAACATTCCCTTTATCCCTGCTACCTAGGAAAAATTGACATGGCTGAAAAATAGATCAAGCAGATGCAGGTTCTGTGCATGTGTCTCTCCTGCCCTGTCAAACCCAACAGGGATATGGTGGCTGTGTCAGGGTGGTAGACGTCAGGGCAAGAATTGCCAAGGAGTATCAAAGGAAGGCAAATTGAGGTGCTGGGGATAATATAAGACCATCAGAGGTGGAAAGGTGACAAATGAAAAAGAAAGCTCCTATTTCAGAATCAGCATGGGAACATGGTAAGATCTCGATAGCATTATCTGTAAAGTGACAATCTCTCAACTGTGTAGGCATCCTTTGCCCTGAATGAGGAAATAGGTACACAGCAGTTACTTGTTTCTTGCACTGCAGAAGCAGGAAACAGCAGCACTTTTGGCCTTGCAAAGAAAATGGCAACACACACATAAGCTTGTGGTTCAGTGCTTGTATTCTCATATATCCTGCTTAAGGCATTTCACCTAAGGATCCCAATGTGTTTCGTAATTATTAGTGTTTCAACAGGATAAGCTGGGGCACAGAGGTATTTTTATTTTCATTTCATATTCTGAGGAAACCATAGCACTGGTGACTCCAGCAAAGCCACCCAGAACACTAGTTATAGAGGTAGCAATGACATTCTCATCCTTTTATATTTCCTAGTGTTTTACCTAAGAGCTTTACTCCACAGACCCGCAGGAGGATTTTGGAAAGATGTCATGATAACAGACTCACATTGGAAGCAAGCCCAAAAGTGTCTTAGTGAGGAGAAAAAAAAAGTCAACCTCAAACCACAACTCACACTGCAGAATGTTCCCATCTTCTCAGAACACTGAAAATCAATAGCCCAATAGTGGCTGCAGCTTGAGAATGAATTTGTTAGGCTGTCATTCTGCAATCTGAGTTCTGCAATAAAAAAGGATGTGAAATTGGGAGGAGGGCGAAAAGTAAGAAACTTCACCGTTTCCAGCACACTTGTTCAGTCATCCATTCCATCTCCTTACGATGCAGAACTAGTACACAGAATCATTCATAAAGACCTTTTATATTTATAGAGATTATTACTTAAATGGTATCACGTAGCAAATGGTTACACAGCAGATTCAGAGTTTGTTCCAGCTCAACTGACATAATTATGTGGCTGGATTTGGATGCTATGACTCCCATTGAGTAGGACCTTATTGCACTTTTAGTCACATGCTGTGGGACTACTAGTGTACAGTACATTGGTACAGTACATTGCTGTACTTAGTCATTCTGAATAGCACTTTCCTGCTTGAGCAACGGCACTGAATTTCATTTAAGTTAAATAAAGACTTAGACATGACTTGCTGTAATAGGCAGTAGTCTTTAAATTAAGTAAACTACTTTATTATTGATATCAGCATAAAAAGATAATATTTTCTATTTCTTAGCTGGATTGTTTGGTCCCACCCAACTAAGTATTTGGGATTTCTTTTTTTGTAGTATAAAGGCACCCTGAAAAGACAAGGGTACTCTGTCTGCCAGTGATACTGCACAAACAGACAGGGCTGCAAAAATAACATAGTTCTGCCTTTATTACCAGAGGCCACAGCCTATAGCTCCATTTGTACTTTCTTTTGTTGTTCTCCTGAAATGGTTATATTATATAGTTCCTGTAATACACTGGCCATAAATCATTAAAGAACATTTTATATATGGGGTGATAAATGTGTCCTGAAATCCTGTGAATTTTTCTTTTTATGATTCTAGTTATGAGCTGGGACTCAGAAGCCTTTCCTAAGAAAGCAAACTGTAAGTTATACTGTCAGTCTTGGACAACTTTATCTTAAAAAAAAGACCACACACTATATATTTGTGGTTTTTTGGAAGGAAGAGATACACCTATTGCATATACACAAACATGACACACAATGATCTGTTCATCTCTGCTGTTCATACGATCATAAGAGAGAAAGACCCATGCAAGTGCATGACCTTAAGTGGTCACAGAGAAAAGGACTCCATCAGCTCCCACACAGGCATTGTAGACTAATCTCACTGCCCAAAATGCATTGTCTACAGTTTTAGAAAGATTTATACAAGACCCTCAAACACATAACTCAAAACACATCCTTCATTCCCCATCAGCAACTTCATACGTCAAACATATACCTCCCATTCAAGATGCATACTGATAAAAAAACCAAGTCCCAGAGTGCTGGGCATATATACCATAGCTTAACCCTAACCCTAATACACATTTCCTCAGAGCCTGTTACTACTTCAGGCATGGATCCCCACAGGCAGGACTCTCTTGCTGTGGCTTAGTCCAACTACAAAGCCAAGCACAGTTATACCACATCACTGGACAGGTACAGGAACTAGAAAGAGCATTCAGACCCAGTGGCCCATGATTCTTGCTCTTCCCTTCCTCTAGGAGATAGGCTCTAGGACAGCCCTTTTGTGGCTGCAGACCCACTGAATACTGAGTCCAGTGTGCTACTGATGAAGTGGCCCTGGAAGGTGGTGGAAAGAAGAGCTATTCTTCTACCCTGCTCTGTCCAACATGCCGAATGGCAAATAGTGTCCCTCTAGGAGTGGTCTCCTCATCCCCTACAAGTTCCAGCACCAGAAGAGCCTACACACTGAAATAATAACCTCTGAGTTAAAGGCTTCTGATGACTTACAGGAGAAGAAAAGGGATGGCACCAATGAGGCACCATCAAAGAACTTCTATTTTCTCTTCATGGCCAATGCAGTTCCCTGTTGAACAGCACTGAGCAGGTTTATGCTTGCTAGAGAATCAGTTTAGGAATCTACACAAACAAACACAATCACAACAGTGCAACCAGAAGAATATACTTCTAACACCTGACAAACACGCATGCAGACATCTGCACATTAAACAACTCTTCCTCTGACATCTTCTCAAATCTTGCTGTTCTAAATATACCACTGTCACTGCAGAAGGACTCATTTTGCAATCTCTCCACTTCCTTTTAATTTATCTATGGATTTTTTTCTTCTTGTGTCTTCATCTCCATTCCCCTAGAGAATTCATCATGTCCAAAAACCCTACTGGGAGAATCACACTGGATGGTTTTCTGTTCCCTTCCAGCTAGAACATCAAATTGAAAGGAAGGTTTGTGCCAGGTTCACTGTCAGCCAATATTCTTTCTATCTAGATAATCAGCAGATATGACACTACAAGTCTGATTCCATCAATTTCAATCCAGGTTACTGTGTGGTGTCAGCCTAATAAAACAAAATAAAGGCTTTTCTTTCCCCGTGGGATGTAGGACACCTTTACATAAAGCAGTGAAACTGTTTCTCAAGCTGACAGTAGTAAGAGGCAACATTTTTTCCATGGGCTGCCAGCGATGCAGAGATTAATATTAAAAACCTCCAAATGACTGAAATGCCAGTGCCCATCCTCCTACAGTTAATCTGCATTTACGTACAATACTTGAGCTCTATATTCGGACAATTCAAAGTGGTTTCTAAGTAAAGGACAGCTGAAGGTAAACTATATAATAGAGTTAATATTCAAATGATGATGGGGAAATACAGGAAGCATCTTCATTTTCAAAGAAACTCAGATGTAGTTCATGGCCTTTGTTCTAAATGGTCACAAAATCTCCTGGAGGAGACCTGAAAAGAGAAGCTGACTCTGAAAACAGCAGCTGAGGACTGAATTTCTACTTCATTGAGTGCTGTCTCCAAAAGTAAAACAGGCAGCAGAGCAAAAGAAATACAAGGGCACATTAAAAGTCCTATTCTTTAGATCAGTTGTCATAGAAGACAATGTAAATTGGTCTTTTTACAGGTGAGCTTAAGCAGAATGTACTTGTCAGGAAAAGGATCAGGGGCAAAAGGGACATAAAAATGAGGTAGGAGAATTTCCATGCTCATGAAAATATACGCCCAAGAGGGCGTATCTAAAATCACTTCAGTTCCTAGAATAGTCCAAGCTGAGGAAGGTGACAAAAATAGCTCAAAACTGCTGTCCTTCCTTACTTCTAAAACAAGAGATTAGGCTGCCAGAAATGCAACAAGAATTGGAGAATTATGCTATCCAGTGTTTGGAGCTTTCAGAGCCAAAGGCATTGTTTGTCAGCAGGAGCTTGGGCTGAGAAATTAAGAGTTCCTCTCAGGGACTGGAGGAATTGTTCTGCTACATCTTCTGATGCATAGCTGTGCATGAAAGAGCCATAATCTTTTCCTCACTTGAGAACCTACAGAAGAGTACAGCAGTGAATGCATTCATAATGTTAGCCTGGGCCTAAATTCAACACCTGTAAAAAACCCCATCCTTGAACCTCATCTGATTGCACTGAGGCTTGTAGATAAAAGGAGGGTAAAAGCTACATGGTTAGTCACTTCTGTCAATGCTGTTGACAGGCATATTACAAGACTGATGTGTAAGAAGGAAATGGTACTGGCATCATGTGAGCTCTTGAAATATGGATGAGATAGCTGGAGTCATGACATACCTCATAGAGGTCAATCATCACATTCCCCTCCAGCCCTTGGCTGCTCTTGACATTTTCCAAGGCCAGGGTGAAGTACACCCCTCGGGTGTCCGAGATGTACAGATTGTACGTGTCATTCTGGTTCCACTCTTGAACAGCTGCAAACACCTGATTCTCATCTGTGCTGATAACGTGCATGTCCTGGGGAAAGAAAAGAGAGAAAGGTTACTAGAGGGAGCTCTGATCTGCCACCTCCAAGGGCACCAAAGTAATTGTGGAGGAGCAAGGGATATATTTAGGCTGGAGTTTAAGAGGCAACGGTAGACAATGCTCCTGTAAGTGGGTAATTCCATCCAGGAATATTTCACACCATCTCTCTCCTGCCAATTTTCAAAGCAGTAATTAAATGATGAGGTGTTAACTGAACATTTACATTGGCAGTATAGAGTTACACAGCAGCACTTTTCACTCCCTACCAACATTTTTATTTTAATGAGCACCTTGTTTGGGGAGGGAGGGTGTGTGTTCATTTGTTTTGTTTGGGTTTTATTTTCACACCTGAGCGATTTGTGGAAGCGCAGATATGAAAGATGTGGTTTGTCTTTTGTTTATTTTTAAAGAAGAAAAAAGCAGCATCTCAAACATCTGCTTCTTGCTTAGCATTCAGAAACCAAGTATGCTTGAGAACTGACATGAGGATGACCTAATGGGTTAACAACTGCAGGCAGTGCTGCTGCTATTTAATATTTCTAATGACAGTGTTTGCTAGAAGCCAAGGCCCCTGGACCACTGTGCTAAACACCACCCTCAATAACATAACAGAAAGACAACCCTAATCCTTACTAGATGTAAAGGGCATAATTGTATTTAGATCACTAGTGTTATAAGTGAAGTTTTGTTTTAATCTGTGTGTTACAACAGGCAGGAAGCAATAAAAAGTTTGCATTATCAAGGAATAAAACCAAACTATTAAATCTGATTCCCTCTTTCAATACCTGGAGAAATTATTACCCAGTGGAAAAAGCCACCAAGAGAGAGAATCTTATAATGAAATTCCCAGGCTCTATCTGCCCAGCACAGGCATGCTGAGTTCTTTGGTGCCATAAAAATCTGTGAAGGTAGGAAAAGAAATGAAGATTTCTTAGCACCAGGTGATTCCCAGAAGATTCATCTGTTCTGTCTGCTTTGGGCAGATATCCCAAAGTTATTCTGCTTCCATGAATCTCAGCCACGGCTTTCTATATGCAAAACTGGGAACTTTATCAGAAAATACACTCTTTGGAAGCTGATGCTATGTCTTCCTCCTGTTAATATTCTTTGACAATTCACTTTCTTGTGGTTTTGTAGGAGGAATTAATACTTACAGGTGAAGCCTTATAATGTAAAGATGAAAAATAATATAATGAAATCTGATCTACAATTTTGAAAGTGTATTAACCACAAAGTTAAGATTCAGAACAGTTGTTTATTCATCTAAATCCAGATCTGGGTACAGAGTGGATGAATATTTACCTGATTTACTTGGAGAAAAATGTATCCCAAAGATGGGCTGGTTTTGTAGAGGAACAGGTTGGCTTAAAATCTTGAGGCAACAGAAAAAGCAGTGTTAGTCTCACTGCCTTCTACTAATTTCGATTGTGAATAGATATCCACTCTTAGTGTCAGCTGTGCTAGCAGAAGTTACTGCTGCAGCTGTTTGTCAGAGGCTCCTTTTTTCAGACTCTCACTCTAGTCAATCTGCTAGTAGATCTACACGAGTAGGTGCTCCCAATGTGCTTCAGGCAACACTGACTAGCACAGCTTAAGGAAAACTAAAGGCAATTTCATGAATGCTTAAAAAACAATTAAGTTAATTTATTCACTAGATGCTTCCTGAGTTTTATTCAGATTATGCTGTAAAATGCAAGTCTAAAGAAGATCCCGGTACAGCTAAAGGAATTTAAGCCTGGAGAAGCAGAGAGTGAAGACAGAACTGGCAAAATATACATAGTGCAGAAAATAAGAAAATATAGTGTTCCAACTGTTTGCCTTTGGGGATCAATTAATTTTTCCTCTTAGAAAGGTCTTGTCCTATAGATGCAGTAACCATGTAAAACTTTGATAGAAAGGGATCAGAATAAGAGCATCAAAGGGGTCTTTAGCTAACATCAGGAATTTTTTTGTTTCCACACTGGGAAAATTAAAATTAATCAGCATATCATATTCACTTCTATTGTATTTTTTTTTTTTCATGGGGGGTTGCTTTTTTTTTTTTTTTGGAGAGGAATAATATAAAAAGACAGCCTTCATCTTGATATGGAGCAAGAGTTTCAATGCATCTTTCACTATTACAACAGATGTTCATTTTGCCTTCGTACAAAAAGGTGATAGGAAAGTGAAGCAAGAAAACCTTTCTCAAAGAGTTGTCATCTTCACGAGCTCCCCATTCACCTGCCTACTGAGAGCCTGAGCTTTCATCTCTCTATTCCAGCACATAGTGGAAGTACATTAATATGCAGTTCTACGATCTATCCTTCTTGTCTTTCCAGAGAGAAAAGTAAGAGCACAATGCTGTGCATGAGTTTGATCAGGCATCTACTCAAATGACTAAAGGTCAAGGCTTTCTGAATTACTAAACATGCTTCAATTGCCCTTTATGCACTTGGTCAGGGAACTTTTCTTCCTGGCAAGATAAATAGCAGGGATGTGTAATGCCTGTTTTATTCTGTCAATTACTGGGACTGTCAGCTCTTCTTAAGGTCTGTATTTAAGGATTTTTTTGTGGTTATTGCTTCTTCCATCAGGATGTGCATCCTGAGTTAAAAGAAGGTGATGAATTTAAAACAGAGGTACACACACACATCCCATCAATATTCAGCCCAGACAGATCTTTTTGAAAGAGAAATTGCTTGGCTTCCTTCAGTATTCACAACTGTTAGCCCAGTGCATTGGTCTAAAATGGAGTGAATGTACCCTGTGTGTACATTTAAGGTAATTATCATGAGTGACATTACAGAATCTGTGACAGAACCCACATTGTGGTGCTATGGTACAGAATAAGCACTGCCAACCCAAAGAACATCATCACCGCAGAAAATCAACAGGTCTCAGTCAAGACTATTTACAGGCTTAACACAATCTGTATGCACATATGCAGACATCTTATTGCATGGGAGAGAGTTTCAAGTACATTTAGGCCTTTAATTAAACTGGCTACCAGGCTATCAATGCCAACAAGAATATTTTTGTTTTAATTTGCTGTCTGAATAGCAGTATTATCTGCCAAAAATGCCCGCAGTCACTCCAGTTTAGGAAGAGTGACAAGCAAAGACAAAAACCTTGATACTTCCATCTTTAATTCCAGAAGTCGCTTAGTACTGTTTACCATATTTGGCCCCTCTTTCTTAGCTGAAGGAGATAAAAGAGAATTTAGGCATAAAAGAAGCTGTTTCAAATCCTTGAATAGTATAACGCTTTGTGCATTTTTAATAAAAGCAGCTATCCTGCTTTGATAGCAGTCTCCTAGACAGCCACAGCTCCACTGCAGTTCCTTCCAAGCCAGATGTAACTCTTTGGTCTTTGAAGGTATTCTGAGATTGTAACAAAGCATCTTATCTCCTTAAATATCTGCCTTTTTCTTTGGGTCAGATAACACGAATGTATTGCTCCAATTCCTATTCTCTGAGAACAAATTGCAGTTTAACTGTAGTGCATTTTCCCTGGCTCTCCGGTTATCATTTTGAGAAGGTGGACAGTTGGAAAAGGAAGTGAAGGCTAAAGGAGACAACAAAGGCTACTTTGAATAACACCTTTTAAAATCTGATGTGAATTGACAGAGTAATTCCTTCCTGCTTGGACAGGAAGTTTCAAATCAACTTATCTTTAAACATGACTGAAGATTTTGGGGTAGACCACAGGTGTCCTGTGTCAAGAAGATACCATGGCTTCTGGTAGGGTCCTCAATATCATGTAAATTGGGTTTTCAGGTGATGTAAACAGCAGCAAAGGGTATAAGAGCAAAGTAGGTAAGGTATGGCATTGAAGGCCTGGGTTTGAGCTGTAGTCTAGTTATATGAAGGTCATCTAGTCAATCCACTATAAACAGGTCAGTTGGGCTGAGGAATCAAAGACAGCCAGTTCTGATATTAGCCTCATTATGCCTTTGAATATGTCCACCCACAAAAGCTGGCGCACTTTCAATTTCTAGGAAAAGGCTGACTTTACACTTTCTTTTTTTACTTTTGACAATCCTTGCTTAATTTCCAAAGTACATTTTTCTCCAGATGTTAGATCTCACAAAGAATCCACAAGATCACTTTCTACCTTTGAGCTTAAATTTCATTTAAGCCAGAATATATGAAGATTTAAAAGGCCTCGGAAGGAAGGAAGGAAGGAAGGAAGGAAGGAAGGAAGGAAGGAAGGAAGGAAGGAAGGAAGGAAGGAAGG
>JAAGNO010018690.1:0-15057 GCA_033439905.1 Ceryle rudis | reverse complement strand
GAAGGAAGGAAGGAAGGAAGGAAGGAAGGAAGGAAGGAAGGAAGGAAGGAAGGAAGGAAGGAAGGAAGGGAGAAATCCTCTGTCTTTGTTAAGAAACCATTAGAAGCCCAGCTGCAAAATGGTGATTTCTTTAAAATGGAGCTAACAATTTATACATTTTTTAAAAAAATTCAGCTCCAGAAGGCAGCAGAGTCTTTCAAGCTCCAATGCTAATTCACCATTGTTCTTAATTAGGGAAGATATGGAGCAGACACACAAAGACATCTCTTTGCTTGGTTCCCATTAAAATCTGCTAATGAGGCATGGCACAAAAAGCAACCAACACGGGATAGGGACAGAAGAAGGGCATTTTAAGACCAAACAAAAAAAGAATTAAAGGAAAAGAGAGTCCCCTCCAAAACTTAATTAACTAACCATAAAGAAATGGTAATTGACAAGGGCTGTGGTATCTGTCTACATTTCATGCTGATGTCCTTGACTAGACAAAGTGCTGACTTCACTGTCAGTCCTTTCTTGCTTGCAAATGTTCTTTTAAAGAAGAATGAGGTTTTCACTCATTTCATATCATCTTGCGGTTACTTGTGTTTGATTCAAGAACTTCTCTATATTCAAAATATCTGTAGGTGCATATGGGCATTCCAGCAACAGCAACCTACCTTGGGCAAAGAGTATTTTGGCAGCTTCATCTGTGCAAATGCATTCCTCCTGTAAGAAACGTAATAATGTGGTCTTCCTCCTGATGTCAACTATGAAAGAAGCAGGAAAGTTATCATCAGAATTTTTTAACATATTTTTTTATTATCAGGGAAAATATCAAGCAAAAGCTGTCAAGGGAAATACCACAGTGTTGGTGGCAATGGCTTTGAACTGCAGCACTACTACAGTTGATGAATAACTGCAACACTGATCCAGCTGACAGCAGCTGAAAAAGAAAGCAAGGGGAATCCCATTTTCTGCAGAGACAAAGGCCAGAATTACAGGTGAAAGTCTGGGAAAAGTGAGGTCCTGGTTTCACTGGGCCATTATGTTACCTGCTGATACCACAGCACGCCTCTGCCTTACCACAAAACAGTCTGTTCTTCACTACCTGCAAGGCTGCTGTCTAGGCTCTCAGATCAGCAGATTGGCAGACATGATGCTTGATTTCTATTTCTGCCTCCACCTTTGGTTCCTGTGTGGCCCTGTACAAGCCATCATAGGTATCTGTGATGAGATCAGCTAAGCATTCACAGCTCCTGAAGGCAGGAGAAGCTTGGTCAATTTGGTATTTTTGTGCATCTGGCTATTTTTTTTTTTAAGTGCCTAAATACTGATGACAAGACCTTGAAAATGCTGGGTTAGAGCAATGTGAGGTTTCATTTCATACCACCTATTAAAGGGGGAAAAAAAAAGAAAGGAAAAAAGCTGTCAGTGCTATCTGGCTTCCAGTGCTGCTGAAGTATAATCGATGTTTGTAAAGTATTTTGAAATCCTTGGATGAAAGACAGTGAAGAACAAATATTCCTAGGGATTCTCCATGCAGAACTTTGCTTTAATTGCCCAATATCTGGGCTTATCAAGACTTTTCTTTAGTAGTAAGTATTTTAAAAATGCACTACAGTAGTTTAAAATGGAAGATAAACAGAGGCTAGGTTCATACCAGGTTAACTTAAAGAAGAACTATTTTTTATTCTAAAGCTCTTCAACATTTTTTTTTTTTTTTAAGGGAATTAGGCAAAAGTTAGGGGAAGGAAGGCCAGAAGAATTGCTTATGAGAGACTGTGCATTTGTAAATAAAACACAGTGTAGTGGGAGAAATAAAGCTGCATTCCCTTATCCTCCTGCTTTTGAGCATACTAATTCTCATTCGAAATGCCTTAGTTGCAGAAAAGCTAGAGAGATCAAAGAAGTTAGGGAAGGCTAACAGAGGGTGCTCAGGCATTAATCTATTTTTCCAAGCCTTTACTGTCTGGTATAGGGCTATTCATCATCTGAAGAACAGTGCCTGGGATAAAGCAGGGTCCAGTATCAGCCACCATGAGTTACGTATCTGTTCATTGCCAGCCAGATACATCCAGATAGGCATGTAACCACCTGAAGAATCCCATTTTAAATTACAAGCCAACAGTAAATTCACGGACTATTTCAAACAAAGCAGAGGTTGTTTCCAGGAATTACAAAATTACTATTTCATACATGTAAGTAACAATTATTAATGATTGGCAAGTACTATCTCTTTGACCTGTTATGTTTATTGCTGTTTAAGAATCCTAAGAAGTTTACGGATTAAAACGGGAGCTTTTGAAATCCAGAAATTACATTATACCTTCTCAACCCTCATTACAAATATGAATATATAAAGTTGTGGAAAGTTCCACTGGGCATTAAAGGAAACGTAAGAGGCTGCCTCTCCTCACATGCTCCTCCTTACACCACATAGCCAGTGTGGAGGTGGAACAAAGATGAAATTAGGCAGCACTGGGAACAGTACAAAACAGTTTATACACAGAAAGAGAAACGCATTCAAAATACAAGGGCTGTCCAGAAAGGTAAACAATCTCCCCAGCATTGACTTCAGATGAAGCAGAGGAGTTGGCTTCTCTACCTTGTGTAATAACATCAGAACAGAGAAGATTAACAATATTGAAAAGCACAAAACCAAGGCATCAGTGATGAAGTAATTATTCAATTCACATATGAAGAGTAACTCCCCAGCTCCTGTGTCACTGATGTTTGTGTGACAAACACACAGCCATTCCAAAATTAGAGAGTAGGGCTGATGCATGCCCCTGTTTTCCTTATCCTTAATTTATGCCTCAGACACACTAGGCACAAAAGCTATTCTGGAACTTATGTTCCAGATTTATTTGTGAATGATTTAGATTGGTGTTTAGAATTGAGATCATTAACTGAAAGTAATTAGAAATCAACTCACCCGATTTAAAATATCCGTCCTTTCTCTTCCCTCCACCCCCAAGAGTGGTAGAATATAAACTGTCTGGAAGACCCATTTAGTCCTAACGATTTCCAGTTCACCTCCATGTTCCCTGCAAATCTGTTGTTATTTTTGTCCTCTTCAGTTGTTAGTAAATGGACACTGGCAGCAGCCTAATGAAACCCACAGTAGTTCAGATCTATTCACCAGCTCTCACCTGGGACACAGCTTGGCTGAGTACATCCCATCTTCAGCCTTTTCACCATAATCACAATTGAGGCATAACAATAGAGCCTGATTACTCCTCCTTTGGTTCTTCCCAAGACTCCCTCCCTCCTTTTCTATTTCCTTCTCATGCTCAAAAGAGCTTTGGCCTACTCCCTTGTAACAGTGGCTGACTGACACATCACTTCAAGCTGGGGGGTTAGAGCAGTAATCCTAGAGTGTTGATGAGATCAAAGGGAGTGGCACAGATCACTGGTACATACGGTGGATACTCCAGGCAGGAACTCTATAACCCTACAGTGACAAGATAGTAGGGGTAAAAGGAACGCTATTAGCATTGCAATGAAATGCTACAATCCACTCGATGCCTTTATTATTTGGATCCAGTGTTGTTTGATTAATTGGCAGCTAACACACATGCACACACAAGCAAAGGAATTGAAGAGAAAATGATATAATATAAAATCTTAAGTAAGAGAAGGGGGTGTTCTGCACCTGAACAAAGACATAATCATCCTGGACGATCAGTGAGTTATGGTCAATATAGCCTGGAAAGGGTTTGCTGCGAGTGGCTTCACTGCAGTTCTGCATCTTGCAGGTGATGTATTGGGAATCTGAAAGGTAAAGAACAAAACCAAAGCCTTAGCAGTTTCAATCAGTTATATGTTTCAAAGTAAATGGCCTAAATGCAGCCCTGAAGCCACTTCATCCACTGTCAATGTATGGGATGTCCTCATCTCCTATTCTGAAGCACTGCAGGGTGCTCATCTCATAATCCATCACCTGAAGAAAAATAATTTGAATTTCTTAATGGTAGTAATTTATCCTAGAACACAGAACTGGATTTTCAGTATTCAATTTGGGCTCTTTCAGATCAATTAAGAAGTTACTCTTTGTTTAATGACAAAGGTGATTTACAGGAAGAAGGATTTTGGCATTTTAGCTTCGGCACTTATATGGCAGAAACACTTCATGGCATTTAATGTTAGAAATATTTCTAATCTTTTTCCTTGTTGAAGAAGTGCAGCTCCTTGTTTAATATAATTACCACCTTCTGATCAGAGAAGTAGCATTTTACACTGAAATAGAAATGACTGGATTTTTACCATCTCTTATTTAATCTTGGTTTTAATTAAAATCTATCATTCGACAGTTCTTTCCTTGCTTCTAAGGGTTGTTGACTTCTGCTTGAGACAGACATGCAGGGTAATGAACCTTCGGGAAACTTTGATGAGGGATGACTTTACCCTGGTGTTTGCAGAGTTCTTGGAATATATAAAGTGCCAAGTATTATTAGTCAGTGCAGTTTATAACATTTTATGCTTTTGCAGCTCACTGCAAAACATTAATTAATACAGCTCGGACAGCATGATCAAAATGCATTTCCCTTCAGAGGGACGTGATTTTTTCCATAATAGCCACGAGAGGGCAGGGAACGACATAACTCCAGCCTGCTCATTCCAGTGAGCTCAGGAAAGTTCCCTTTCGGAGCTTTTCAGCTCTTTATTTCTCTACTCCCAAGAAGAAGGGGGACAAGAAGGCCAAAGCCTCTGCCACCATCCAGCAGTACTGTGTGGTGCAGCTTGTCCCTGCCTTGTCATAAGACAGAACACACATCTCTTCACCTGCAACACAACCAATTCCCACTCCTCCTTTTTAATTAAATCCATTGTTTCATGAAGGACAGTCCCCCCCCCAACTGCCCCCACATTCACAGAAACAGAATTGTTTGGGTTGGAAGGGACCTTTAAAGAACTTCTAGTCCAACCCCCATGCAGTGTGCAAGGACATTTTCAAGTAGATCAGGTTGCTCAGAGACTTGTCTAACCTGACCTTGAATGTTTCCAGGGATGGGGCATCTACCACCTCTCTGGACAACCTGTTCCAGTGTTTCACCAACCTCATTGTAAAACATTTCTTTCTTACATATAATCTGAATCAACCCTCTTTTAGTTCTGAACCATTACCCTTGTCCTGTCACAACAGGCCCTACTAAAAAGACTGTCCCCACCTTTCTTATAGGGCCCCTTCAAGTACTGAAAGGCTGCAATAAGGTCTTTCCAGAGCCTTCTCTTCTCCAGGATGAACAATCCCAAGTCTCTCAGCTTTTCTTCATAGGAGAGGTGTCCATCCCTCTGATCATTTTTGTGGTCTTTCTCTGGACCAGATCCAACAGGTCCATGTCTTTCCTGTGTTGAGGCCTCCAGAGATGGATACAATACTCCAGGTGGGGTCTCATTCTGTCTCAAGAAGGTTCCTGAGTGAAGTGCCTGGCAATCCCGAGCTTAAACAAAGCAGCATTGGTTGAAATGGCTGGTCCCACTACACCCTGAGCTGGTGGAAAAACTGAGTAGCTTTTCATACATGGGATCAAAATCAGCCACCATAGAGCCATCTGTACTCCCATGCAAACAGGTTATCTATCCTGAGAGAACAGGGAGTTAACAGAATGGGTGCTGCTGGGACAGCCAGCAAAGACGATTAAGGAATCTCTGCAAGAGAGTTTAAAGAGCAGGCCAGGTTGACATCCATTACAGTTGACTGAAGTTTTTTCAATTCTGCTTTAATGATGGAATGGGGACTATGTCTATTTCTGCTGTGATCGCAGGAGCCTGTGCTGCAGTGATTGTACCATTGATGAAGATTTACTAAGGCAATTCCTGTGAACTTTTACAGTGCAATTCTCCATGGCTTCAATTCTAAAATGCCAGTAATAACTACTAAAGGGCAGAGCACTGAAATTGCTTAAGCTAATCTCTCACACAGCCAAACCTGAGATGTGCACACCAAGAAAAGCTCCCTGTGCTATGGGAAACAGAAAGAGGAAAAGTAGGCTTCTTGTGGTACCTGGATCCCTCTTTTTTTCCTAAAGAAGTTTTGCTGTGCTCGCATTAACTCAAAGATTTTGTTTCGGTCTTTGATTCTCATGGACATTTTATGTGATTCCATTGGCGGAGATTTGTAATTTAGCATTAATTAATGTCAATTAATGTATTCGGTTGCTAAGCTCTGGAATTAATTTCATTAGTTTTTCTGCACAGATGTTTTCCCTGCCATAGGTAATTAGGACATTATGCTTTTCATTTCCAGAACGCTCACCTCCAACAACAGCTGCTGTTTTTAATATACAACAAAAAAGTCATGTTGTGCCTGGAGAGAAGAATATAGCAACTCCCAGCTCTTACACCCCCAGACACTTTGATTTTGACAGGTTTAGACACCTAGAGTAGAATTCTTCTTGGGGAATGGCAGCTATTTCTAAAGGGAAAGCAAGAAAAGTCACAGAACACCAGAATGGAGGAGACATCTTCTAAGAGAAACCCCTGAAAAAATTAATCTGTTTCAGTGGTGAAAGAGAATTGCAAATACTAACACATTGCAAAAGTTAAGAGCCAGTGGGACCCTGTGCCATGAAATATTTTAATCTTTTCTGCTTAGCTCAAGCTCCTTGCTAGTATGTTCTCAAGGGAAATGTATCCAGCCTGTCTCAAAGACATTTCTTGACTCAGCTGATGGAGATCAAAACGTCATCAGTGGTTACTGGAGGTTGGCGAGCCTCTGCAAAAGTACACAGGAGAGTTTCAAATCCATTCTTAATGCAGGGTAGGACTTTTGAGTGTTATTTTGGATGACATATCAAACCCTAATACCAACTGCTTTCTAGTCTAAGCTTGCATTAATATCTTTTGAAAATGTTATTTGATCACAAAGAGAGTCAGAGAAAATGTTCACTGTACTCACTGTAAATGCATAATTTTTATTTTTTAATTAGTTACATACATAAATCCACTAGGGACAAATCAGGAGTTTATGCAAAAAGCATCCACATAATCTATGACTTGTTTGTCTTCCAGATTTATCATGTCTTCCAGATTTACCATGGACTATCCCAGTTCATTACTGAGCAGCTTAAACGTTAGGCATAGTTTCTGCTTTTGAAGGATGACTGGCATCCTGTAACTAATGAACCCTAAGAGCATGGTAGTAACGTACCTCACTGAAAGACCCAGGCCTGTAACCCCTCTCCAACAGTGACTAATAACAGAAGCCTAGAAAAGGTTATAAGAATTTGTCCAGGTGCCTTGATAGTCCAGGTACACCTTCAATATCCACAAGCTCCTATGGCAATTAGTTCCACAATTTAATTAAGCGTTCTCCCATACATTAATCTTTCTACTTCTTTTTTTTGAGAAACACACAAAATTACTGTTCTTTATCCATTTGCATCAGGATGTTGACATGTGAAACATTTAGAATATGGGAATATATTCACAACTTTCCAGGACTCAGCAACTACAAAATGATTAACCAGTAATGAACATCAGTGAAATGAAGCCATCCCATTTACTACTCACAAATCTGGTTTTATTCTGCTGCTACTCTTTCTTTATTGCATGTCAGAGTCAGGAATCTTTCTTTACATAGGGAAGTACATCCTCTGCCATTTCTGGCATAAGGATATAATTAGAGAAACTAAGAGATGTCATTCTCCAGGGCAAATACTAATCATGATCAAGAAAAAATATTAATCACAATCAGGAAAAATAAACCACGGCACAGTTTTTAGGCACTATGGGAATTAATGCACCACTCCAGCTATATTAGCAAGACTGGCTAGGTTGCCTACTTGTTTTTGCCACAACAGTAATTATTTTACTCCTCCTAGCAATGTTGTGTGAAAACAGAAATTCAAGTCCTAGCACAACTTTGTGATTCAGACAATACTGGTCAGATGCCCAGTCTCTGTTGATCACCAAGGACGGCATGCCTGCTGATCCCAGCTGAGGCTTTGGTCTTGCACCTAATTTTGGTCAGTACCTAAATTACCTTTCAATAAGAAAAGCTGCTGTGTAAATCAGGACAGCAGAAGAAAAGCAAACGAAACAAAAGTACTTTTTAAATGTCAGAAGCTCTTTAAATTTTTGCCTGCATGTTAGAAAATCCCTTAAATTCTTTCATTTAGGCTTAAAAAAAAATTAAAAATGACATAAATTAAAAACTTTACTCAAAATCAATTAGCATCTATGTACATAAGCAAATACATAACTCAAAAATGCAACAGTTGGTTTTCTTGACGTTCATCTATCGAAACTGTCACTCAGACTCTGGAGGGACAGTGCATACCCAGTTAGTCTCCAAATGTCTTGTAGGAAACCATATTACTAATTCTTACCAACAGCTTGGATCCCTCAGTAGGCATCACCTGAATAAAAATGACCTCCCATGACAATTAGCTTGAATCAGACCTTACTAGGATAACCCTCCCTAGCTCAAATCCAATAAGCACATAAATAAAGGATCTTTCAGGACTTAGGTATTCTCTACAAACTTAAAACCCACATGTCATTAAGTTTATATACCTTCTGAAATCGCTTCAAGCTGCATTTGAGCAAAACTAGATTTAACTTCAACCAGTCACACTGCCTGCTGACTATGGTGGTGAATGTAACAAAGAGAAGCTTAGCATGTGGGTAAGAACTGTAGGGGATTAATTGTCTTACTGGGGGGTGTTGACCTGAAACCAGGCAAAAAATTTTCACAATTCCCGCTGACTTTGCTGGCTTGCCCTTGATCCTGTTCCAAAATCAACGTGGAACACCGGGGACACCCAAGTGTAAAAATGGAAATGTGAGATAAGGTTCATATGAGTTTCTTCCAACCAGAAGAATCAGTTTTACCACTGTACTCTCCATCCCAGCTTGACTTGGATTGGGCCTGAAGCCTTTTAAAAATAAACAAAACCATCACATTTGACCAGATGAAAATTTACCTTGTGCTCTCCGAAATATACACAACAGGATTAAAAACATAAATGGCAATGATTAGCCCAGCAAATCTTTCTCCATCAATGCAACTAAATTGCACAGTCTGTATTCAGTTTGTTCTCCACTACTTGTTACCCCAGTTTAATGTGACAAAGAGCATTCAGAAAGAGTCCAGATTTTTCTGGATCCCACAGAGGGGAAAAAAATGTAGGGAGAATGCATGCTCAGGTACAACATTGCCAGCCAGATCCTCAGCAGGTGTAAATCAACACACCACTGAAGTTAAACTGATATATGCCTGCTATGAGACTCCTATTTTAGTCCTTGTAAACCTTTTGCATAATGTATATAAACACAATAAATAAAATACACAGACAGACCAATAATCAGGAAGCACAGATAGAAAGTTATTGGTGTTCTAGAACGGAAAGCCCAATATGAAAGTTGTTTCTGATAGATGTTCTCAAACAACCCTGCCAGGGAGATGGGATAACTCTGTACTCTGCTGCATTTTACTTCTTTCACTTAAACTGCAGTTCTGCTACTCAGCTTCTGCTGGAAAAGATACCAGCAGAAGAATGAGGGTTTCTTTTTTTTTGTTATTTCTAATGAGTTCAGCAGATTTCTGCTTAATTCATGTATTTCCACTTCAGGATCTTTATTATACAGATTGTGTGGTTGTTTCCACATAACTCCTTTTCTTCCTGCCTTGTTTTGGCAAGTCTACCTTCTCAAAATTAATAATTTTATTGAATTTTCACATTTGATTTACTCTCAAAAGAGATATTCCAAACAAAGTATAAATAAGCAAATGTAAGAACATTAAAAAAAATAATCCTCAGGAAACCCACAAGAAATTTGCAAATTACCCTCAACTTGAAAAAAAAGATTATCTTTCTCACTTCAGCTCACTTCACACCATCACCACACTGGCAGCAACCACTGGCAGACCTGCTTCATTCCAGATGAAAAAGGTTTGTTCATCCACTTTGTCCAGTAAAAAGAGACTGATTTAGTACTTAGAGGAAGGGTCTAGTAGCCAAGAGACCTTAATATACCAAGTTGGTCATGGTAACTAGAGTAATGGACCATGTGCATATTCTTAGCCTCAAAATCTTGTGAGCTGCAGTGCTACCAAATGTTTTCTGACAAAAAAATGCCGTGATATGTTCCCAGGTTACTGTTGTATTTACATTAGTGGTTCTGTCATTGCCTAAATAGAACAATTTAGGTTGTGCTGCCTCAGAACTAAGCCAGTGCAAGTGTGCGGAATTAACTACTGGAGCTCAGCTGATAAGAGTAATTTATTCCACAATTCTTTACTAATAAGCCTGACTCCTCAATGAAGCCAGTTTCATCTACCTATCTTTTGGTTTTCACCTTAAGAACTGTAATAAAGCTTAACAATTTGTTAAGTACTCAAGAAGTCTTTTGGAGGAATGTGCTACAGCTGTGCAAAATGGTCGTATTACGGCCCAAGAACTCAAACAAGACCATTCAAAGCATTTGGAGCATAGCATTTTCTCTGCCCACTGTGAGCTGAACATCCCTCAAAAGCATCACTGGAATACAGCTCCTTAAACATCAATTGTAGTGCTTCATCTCAATGACCTCAAATTCTTAATGCCTTATAACAGTAACATTTTGTGCTGAAATAGACATTGTCCTGTTAGAATATTTCATTCTCATTTAACAAGTCCAAAGAAATAAAAAGCTTCATGTTCCCAGCCTTACCACCACGTTCAGGTAAGTGAAATTGAGAGGAGAATTAATAATCAGAGATCACAAATGATAAGAAGTAGAGATAATACATTCACTTTTACTAATCTTGCATACCTTGAAATTGAAGGACCTTTAAAACTTTATGGTTTCTATCGCAATTGTTTCTTTTCAGAATTCATTTTCCAAAGAAATTCTCTTTCACGCTATATTTCAGTGAGTTAAACTGATTACTTTACAGTTACCTTTTCAGGCAGTTTTTAAGTTTCTGATGACAAAATACATTTTCTAAGTAACAGCACTTCATCTAGGGGTACAATTCAGAGGATAATTGTATCCTTTTCAAAATGAATTAATTGACTGCAACATTAATATACTGACTTTTTACCATTTGCAATACTGACATATTGCAAATGGTAAAAATCTGCTTGTTATGTTGCAGCAAAGCTGCTATTTAGAAAGGAAACAATATGGAATTGCAATGACTAGATCTATGGCAGCCAGGCTTTCGGTGTGATGCCTGCCTGGGGCAATCCAGTGTTGTGGAAAAGAAATTCATGGAGGAAGATCTGCAAAGGCAGTAGAGCTCAAAGATACACCTTGAGGAAGCATGGGTGGGAGAAGAAAAGGCCAGCAGGTGACTTAGGGTGCCTGAGAGAATTTACAGCCAATTAGGAGAACATTTTGGAGTTGCAAGTAAAGGAGGCTCCTGGAATGGAGAAAAGGACCTCAAGAGGCAAAACAGGGAGGAGGATGTTGAGAGAGGAGCTGATGAAAGTGAAAGACAATGACAAGCCAAGCAACAGCAGTAAAGAATACACTGAGGCTGGTATTAAAAGGTTTCTAATGTGAGAGAAATGAGGTCTTTTCAAAGGTAGTACCTAAGGCAGAGTATCCCTTGTCAGTTAAAACTACAAAGGTATGAACAAGATGATATTATGTACTGTGTGAAACAACAGCAGCTAGACTCTGTGACGCAGGAACTTCTCTCCAATGCCATGTTCCCATGAATAACAGTCATGTAGGATGAAAGAAAAGCGCAGTATATATTAATTCCAACTACTTTTAATCACCTATTCTTCCTTACAATGTTCTCGGCTCTTTCCACAGCTTGTTAATGCCAACTTTTTGCTTTGCTGGAAAAACTTCTCTTCTGACAGACTTGCCTTGGAACAGTCAAACTCATATTTAATAAGTGAATCACTAAAGGAAAGTCAGATTTCCATCATATTCTTATGTGATTACAAAAATATGAAAGCAGTCCAGAATACTACAATATTTGGAAGCTGATGTACTTACGACCATCAACTGTCTTTGCCTCCAGGTGCACAAGATCAGGCTCTCTACCAGATCCCATGATAGACCTGTGAAAGATAAGATTGATACAAAGGCCTTAAAAACAACAGATACCATGAATGTCCGTGATACTAATTCCACGGGAGATCCTATTTAGCTATACTCATACTCAAGTAAAAGCCAATAATTTGGAAAGCATTTTGGAGTTTTCCCTAATATACACTTAAAAATTTTAAAGAAATTCTACCATTTTATCAAATCAATGCCATTATACTTATGACTTCTTTGTTTCTGATCCCTTCACTTCTTTCCACCTGGAGACTTGTTTCTGTTCTTGTTGGCACCTAACACTTTCATTTGTCTCCTGGTTTGGTCAGAAGGATGCATTTCAGTTCTGGATGGGACACAGAAGACTAACTGATAGGATAATAGCATTTGTCAGCACAATGATCAACATTCCCTCATTAATTAAGAAATTTAAAAAAAAAAAATTAATCGTGAGACATTTTATTGTTTCTGATCTAATAAAAACAGTGTTCCATTAATAAAAGAAACGTCAGATTGACTCAGAAAATGACTGCTTACTCTGAATTAACAACATAAAGACATTGAGTCCTGCAAATAAGGGGTTTATGGATTCAAGCTTTGCCTCCATTGTTGAGGTTCCCCTGGACTGGCACTGCTGGCCTTGACAACTCCCTAGGACAGTCCAAAAGGCCAGTGGTTTGATGGATGGTCTGAATTATGACAGTACTGACTGCAAGTATGTCTCAATCCCATTGTACAGCAGCCTCAGAATCTCTGACAATTCAGACATGTTTCTGGCCATGGTCCTATCATCCAAGTCATAGTCCTAGATTAAGGCTAAGGGTTAAACAAACAGTTTCTTGTTAGCTGTGCCTGACCTCCAAGTTAATAGATGCATGAGGGAAGAGAAACATTCATTTCCAGTGACAGACAAATTAGATGCTACTCTGTTCAAAGCCTCATTATTTTTCAGGAAATCAAAAGTGAGGTTCAAACAGTGATTTAGACCTTAATTCAGTTCCCACTGACTGCAATCAGAGGCAGCTCCAGCCCTTAATCATCATGCACATTAACTAATAACCATTATAGAAAAGTTAACAATAACAAGACTATTTGTGTCCTGATTAATCCTTGGCTTTGCTTGACAAAATCTGTAACAATTCTCCAGCTAGAAAAGGTTTTGATTTTTTTTTTTCTCCTTTGGTGGGGACTGGAAGTTTCAGAAAAGACTGTGAGCCAGGATTGCTTCCACCTCTTTTCCATTTTTAATAACATTTATGGCAAGGTCTTTTTCTCCTAAATGTTCAACTTCCATTTAAAATCTCTGCTTCCTGATAAATGACACCAAGTGGGTGTGAAGGGAGTACCTTCCTAGGGCATTTATCCTCTACCTGCTATCATCATCAGATTTAGGGCCAAAATACTGGGCTTGCTAGTTACAATTCAGTTCAGATATATAGATGCCAGTGACAAATGCTTCTACAAAACTGCAGAAGGACTAAGTTTGCAATTTGGCACGTCTCCTTTTTATTCTTGTGTATTTCAGCAAGCTTTAAGCATACCTGGAACTGGGCTACTGCAGAAGACCCAGTACAGCTTTATCAGTGCATTCCTCCTCCTGACCTCACACAACTCCATGGGGATGTGAACTCTCAAAAGCCCAAGGATTATATTTCACAGATTTGAACACTTTGTTTCTTCAGAGTCATGTAACAATGGTATTCATCCAGGAAAGAACTTGTTGCCCTAGTTAGCGCCTGTGAGTTTACAGTCAGGTGCTTTGTGAGTTTCCTCCTCACAGTGCTATTCTGACTTCAAGAAACACCCCTATAGCATAGTCTCAGGCAAAGATGGCTAATTCAGAATTAGGCATGTCGCTGATGGATGGGACATGATTGTCAATGTTGTTTTCACTTGAAATATGAGCCATAATTTATATCAAACTCTGAAATGTCTTAAAAGCAGCGTAGAAATATCTGGACCCACCAGGCCCTGAAAGTTAGAAGGCTACAGCTGTAATGACCTGTTTATTACTTAGTCTCACACTATGACAGCCAGTATTGGGACTGCAGAAGCTTCAACTCATGGCAGAATAAAGCCATTAATTGTACCAAAGATGAAGAGAACAAGGATGGCTGAAACATGGCTGGTGATAAACATTATTCATCTATTGAAGGGCTTCCTTTCTTTTGGTATCTCCTAACCTTTGCTAATTAGAAATGTGATAACAAAGAAAGATCAAAACTAACACCCAGAGAATCTAAGGGAGTTCCTGAAGTCAAACATGACATCTGAGATAGAGGCAAGAACCATAATCATGTCTTCCTGTCCGCTAGACCCTTCTTCTTACCTTAGAAAATACACGACCTAGTGCTTTGATATATAATTTACTTGTGACAGCACAAGAACACAGGCCCATAATATTAAATCATAATATGAAACAATCAGTTGCAAAGAACTGTAAAAATACAAATAAGTACCTGCTCAAATCAATATTAGCTGTACACAGATGACATCCAGAAACATATCACTCTCATCTGGATTCTGCTGAGACCTTACTGACCATAATTTTATTGTCACATTTCCTGGTATCACTCTTGTCTTGTGCCATGGTAGTCCTATAATGGTTCTCTATACATCCCTCCATACCACTTGAAAAGATGCATAAAGTAATGTTCATCTTACCCAGTTGCAAATTATAGATATTTAACCCTGAGCTAATCACACTTAACTCTCTTTGTAGGCAGTGAGGACAAACAAGCAGTTTTGCACCATTCATCTGAATGGTATTAGAAGCAACTTCATAAAAAAAGGACAAACTTTAACCTAGAAAGGGACGTTTCTCTCCATTGAATATATGATGTCTGGACACCTACACTGCAGACACCTACATGTGATCACATAAAGGTCCCAAAGCAGGTAACACAACAGATCTGATGTATGTTTATTACCTTTAAATATTTATTACATTTAAAAATCATAGAATCATAGAATGGCTTAAGCTGGAGGGGACCTGAGAGATCATAGAATCATAAGGGTTGGAAAGGACCTCTAGGATCATCGAGTCCAACCTTCATCCTAACATCTATCTATCCATTAGACCATAGCCTC
>JAAGNO010018687.1:35752-47619 GCA_033439905.1 Ceryle rudis | reverse complement strand
CAGAGCCATGGAGATGGGGTGCTGAGATGCGGACATGGTTTAGTGGTGCCCTGGCAGTGCTGGGTTAATGGTTGGACTTGATGATCTTAAGGGCCTCCTTTGGGAATGCACCCTCCTTGGCCTGCCCTCTTTTCCTGCCTGTGCGTTGCCGTGAGTGCGCTGACTTTGAACATGTGCCAGTGCTTGGACTGGCACCGGAATGTACCGGAGCAGCTCTAATGCAGAAGTAGATGGTGAGTCTGATGGTGTGACCTGACTGGAGTTAGCAGCAGAATGCAGTC
Organism: Ceryle rudis; assembly: GCA_033439905.1. NCBI lineage: Eukaryota > Metazoa > Chordata > Aves > Coraciiformes > Cerylidae > Ceryle > Ceryle rudis. Next base: position 47,338 of record JAAGNO010018687.1, on the reverse strand, counting down.
TGGGCACTGCTTACCCGAATGAGCAGTTTGCTGGGCTTGGACTTGCATTTTCTTTTACCCTTTTTGGGTGAGCGATCAAGTACTCGATCATTTCAGGCCAATCCAGAATCTTAAACTGGCTTGAAGTATGTTTGGTTTAGTTGGAACCGTTAGTCAAAAATGTCAGTGGCAAGTAATTATCACAACAGAACTGGCCACGCAGTCACTGTTTAGATCTGTCACACTCGGGGCTCGCTTTTTTAAAAGTTTTAATTGGAGTCTGACTTGATACTGGAGCTGTTGGGCACTCTGCTGAGCAAGTAGAAAAGCTGTTGATGAGCTTAGTGTAATATGAAGAGATGTCTATTGTGTTACTACAATATCACATTAGGCATCAGTGTCTGTTGTATTTGTTGTTTGGCTTGGTTTTTTTTAATCAACTTAATAGCTGCACTTAAATCCTTGTGCTACTGCTTCTCTATGCAGTGTCAGTCTGGAGGTTTTGTTAAATTGCTGCACTAATAAGGAGCTCTTGCTCTTTGGATGAGTAAACGAATCCCCAAACTAAAGGCTCTTCATGGAGATGCCTTGTTGTGTTCTCAGTGCCTTCTATAACTTGTCAAACAGTGTTGCATTTTGTTGGCTTCTATTTCTGTCCCTCTCCCTGCCCTGAATAAAGTGTTCTGGGGTGTTGGTGTGAAATGTTTTATTATGGTTTTGAAAAGTTCTGCTGACCTCAGTGAGAATGGGAGCGCTGGAGGTGTGGAAAATGAGATTTCCTAAAGCCTCAGGTGCCTGGCTCTGAGCTGGGCGTCAGCGTTGTGCCTTAGAAGATTATGTGAAGTGGGTTTTGTTTGATTTTGCTTAAGGTTTTGTTTTTTTTTTTTTTTTTCCTTGCTTTTTTGTTGTATTACTTCCTGATAAGTTGTCACAGGGCTTTCCCAACATCACATGAGAGCCAGCCTGAAGCCTCTCTGTGTTTTGCAACTCACCACTGACTGGATCTTGCTGGCTTGTGGCCTCTTGCTGCAATTAAGGTGGTGCAAATTGACCTCAGAAGCCAGTTCTCTTTTAGTGGCTTCTTACTGGAATATCAGAACCAAAGTAAATGCTTAGATACTTTGGCTAATAAAGGCTAAAATAAACTTGGATACTTTGGCTAAAATAAACTTCCACAGTTGTATATAAAATACTGCCCCAGTTGTGAGGAGTAGGAGGGGGATTAGATTTTTTTTTTTTTTTTTAAATTATTTGGGGTGGTTTTCACCCTCTTAACCCTCATCATTGCTGCATCCTGGCTTCCTAAAGTCTGTCTTAGCAGTACTTCATGTGAAATGGTTTTCTCTATATAGGCTTTTTCATGGTTGAGACCTAAACTTTGACAGTGCTAAGTATATTAAATAAAGCCTCTTAAGCAAAGGCTATTATTGATAATGGATTAAATGGGTTGTCTTAATGGAATTTATCTGTGGTGCAAAGACTTGCGGGTCACAAATTGCACATTTAACATTTTGTCTGCTTGGGTTTTTTTTGCATTTTTAAAGTTTCTAAGTAAATATCTCTGAGGACTAACCTTATTTGTTTGCTTTCTCCCTTTTATTTTTTTTTTTCCTGGTCTTCCCTCTACTCAGTGAAACTGCATCAAAATGTCTCTCTATCCTTCTCTGGAAGATCTGAAGGTGGACAAAGTTATTCAGGTATGCTTGGCTTTCATAAGCTGAGTTTTGATTACAGTAATATATCTGGTGATACTTACTTCAGGGAAGGGGAGACTTTTATTGGAGGTGAGTTTGTTCTACTGTCATGATCTAGAACAGGAAAGACAAACTGTTTATATGATTACTGCTTATTTTACCACTGTTGGTTATATTTATTTTGGTTCATTGTCATGCCTGTCGATATGTTTGGGTTTTTTGAAGTATAGCTATTTGGTCTTAAGTAGACAAACATAGTCAGTCTCTTCTCACACTTAGCTGGGATGTGATGAATACGTGTTGTCTGAACTGATAAATTGTTGTCTTTCTGCCAGGGTTCAAATTTGTGGTAGAAAGCTTTCATGGGCAGTTGGGCACAAAACCCCACCACTGGCTCTTTTAGTGTCATCTGCAGTCGCAGACTTGTCCTCTATTTTGTGGCAGTGACCAGTTCTCTCAGTAGTTCCAAGATGATCACCTTTGTGTAAAACTGTTTAAGAATATTTGTATCTTTATTATTAGTCAAGAAGAGGATGAAAAGAGTGAACGAAATAATGAAAAACACTTAAATGGCTAAAACTCCATGAGAAATTTGGCACAAGTGTATTTCACAAGGAATTGCTTTCCTTTCTTCAGCATTTTACCTAACTACCATTTTTTCCTTCCTAAATTTAAGTTAGATTCCCTCCTGGTTTACACAGCAACTGTGAGTTAATACTGCATTTAAAAGTGTCTGCTACTTCTGTCCTTGTCCTTTTCATTGTGAAGCAATTGAGCAAACTGCACAGAACAGCTTAATAACTCTCCTATGCTGGCCCAAAGTGGAGTGCCTCAGTCCCACCTCTTTGGGTGGGGGGGTGAGGCTCTGGAAGTTGTGGGCACTGTTGGGATTTCTCCTTACTGAGTCCCACCCACTCCATTCTTATCTTACCAAAGCCCTTTATCAACAGTCAGGTAATGCTGAACTCGGGGGAAAAAACAACCTAGCCTGGAGCCAAGAATGTGCTCCTTCAGCCTTTTAAAGTCCACTTGCTAGAGTTTATATATCACAACTAAAAAATACTAAATGTGGTTTTTCTTCTGCCTAAATTTTGTATCCATATAAGGAGATGAAAGTAGGGTATCTCTGTGCTGAGTCCTGTAAGTCTTGGACCACAGACATGTGTTCTGTTATTTTACAGAGCAGGGACTCTTGTATATTGTCTTGCCCATAGACTCAGCAGGCTTGAGGAACTTGAGCAGAAGTGCCTTGGTGTGACTGTGCCTCTAGTGTATTGTGATATTTACAGATGAGAGCCAGCCCTATAGGGGTTTCTGTAGGGAGCATAACAAATTATGTTAAATTAATTTAATCCTTGGAGACACTGTAATGTCAAAGGTCAGTTTTCCAGAACTAGTTCATGCAGGACAGATGCCTGTTATACTGAAAAGTGACTGTCCCCTCAAAGCTTAAATTGTGATTTCACAAAAGTTCTGCCACTTAAATGAGTGGGCCAAGTGTCAAGACAGCCTGTGGGAAAAGTCGTATGGAAGTGGGAGAAGGGAGATAGAGCCAAGAGCATTTGGTTACACATGCCCAGTGGAGAGGCTTAAGTGTTCTTGTTGCCATCATCAACAGGGAAGATTTGCTTTTCAGCAGCTATGACAGCTAAGAGGGGAAGTAAATACTGTCATTGCTAAATACCGTTCTCTCAAGAGTACGCTGTTCCATTTTCTGTGAGGTTTTTGATAGCGAAGGCTAAATTATTTGCCTCTCCCAAAACCTGCATTATAAAAATACTGCCTTATTTAAATAAGTCTGAGAGCAATCTTAGGAGAAAAGAGGGCATAGATCTGAAAGATAAAGTCTGTATCCACAAGTGGGGAAGATGAAAATGGCTGCTGGTTGAAACAAATAGACATGTTACACTGAATAGCCTAACCTGCTCTTTTTGCCCAGCACTTAGGTTGGAGGCTGTTCTAAATACATGTGATGTTGATAAATAATGAGTCATTCTTACTCAAACTCTTTTCTAAAAACAACTTCCTGGAGAGTACAGGACTATGAAGTCTTCTATTTTTAAGCATGATTTCCTTAAAAAACATTAAGTAATTTGACTGCCATGCTGTGCTAGATGATTTATGTGTCCTGTTCAGCATAATGCTTCACTATACATTTAGTCATTTCCCCATCACCTTTGACGTCCAGCCTCAGGCAGGAAAGCTGTTGGGATAGCTGTTTCCATCACACTTAACAGGCTTCTGGTCGTGGTTACTCAAGGCCAAAAAAACTAGTAGCTGAGGTATTGAGAGGGGAGGAAACTAACTGGCTGGCTTCAATACAGTCTCTTTGTATCTGTAAGTCAGTGAGTAATGTAGAAATTAAGCTTAGAATGTTCACTGTAGCAGCACCTTGTGTAGAAAAATCATCTTAAAAGGCCCATTTCTTTCAGAAGGTATTAAACTAGCAGAATTGCAACCTGTAAGAGGCAGTGGTAGGATTCATGAATAACGCCTGTAAATGGTGAAGATGTAAAATTGCTGCTATCCAGCTGGCAAAAGTAATTACAAAACACTCTGCCAAAGGTCATACTTTAAAACCTAAAGCTTTGTCAGCGAAGTTTAATGTGTCTTTTAAGGCTCTTTTAACTTGATGACAAAACCAGAATGGGTTGATGTGAACCTTTCCTGCATTCTCACTGGGAAAGCTACGAGTTGATCTACCAAAGTAGCTTGATACTACTGCAGTGCATTGTATTGAAGCTTTTCAGAGGAAAAGATTTACTTTAGAATTTCAAGTTGGATTGTAACCAGCATGTACAAGAGAAAAGAAAATATTTAGTCTTCTGCCTGCGTAATATTTTTTTTTCCCCCTTGAACAAGATAACGTGAGTTTCTTTACTTTTAGGCCCAGACTGCCTTTTCTTCAAATCCAGCTAACCCAGCAATCTTGTCTGAAGCTTCAGCTCCTGTTCCTCATGATGGAGGTAAGCTTGTGCACTGCACAGTATCTCTATGTTCTGGAAAACAGTTATGAAATCCTAATGTTAACAGTACAGTTCAAAAACACCTCTAAATATGTAACCCTGTTTACGAAGGGTGAGACCCTGCCTTTCTGGAAGTGCCAACACCCATGTCTGTAATGTGCTACAGGAGTCAAAAAACCCCAGTGTTTTCTTATGAAAGGAAGTTATGACAAACACTAACCCTCTCTTAACTTTTCAGAACCTTTTCCAAGGGAGCCTAACGTAACAAGATTTGCCACTGGTACCATCTGAGACCTTTTTAAAACAACCTCGAGCCTTTAGTTCTTATTTATTGTAGTCCTTATTTATCACATGTATATTTACAAGCTTTGGAGGGCAGCATGAGTTTGAGTGTCTTTCCTCTCCATATGAGATTGCTTAGGAATGGGCAAACACAAATATCCATCAACAGAGAGTGCCCAGGAAGGTGGAACTTAATCTTGTCGTGCTGTTCACATAAAGCTTCCAGCAGATTTCGGGATCAAATGTTTGGTAGGAACTCCATCAGACCTAAAGCTGAGTGATTTGTACCCATTTTTCCTCCTTTTCTTCCATGCATATGTACCTCCATATGGTATGCTTGAGGTCAGAGCTCTGGGTTAGGAAGCTACCCCTGGTCTAAGAGTCCTAAAGCCTTTAACCAGCATCACCAGCAGCAGTGCTGGAACAGGGGTCAGGAGTGCTGGTGGGTCAGTTATTCAAGTTTGGGGGATGGAGCTTTGTCTCTGGTTCTTCTCTGGGTGCTGATGCATCCAAGATGACTTTAAAGCAGGACTCTGTATAGCTCACCAGTAGAGCTGCCTCTCGTAGGTCTTTCTGGAATAGATACTTACCTGGCTTAACCTCTCTAGACCAGATTTGAGCTCACTAGTCCCTCTTTGGCATCATTCTTCCTGCTGCCCAGAGCCAAACCTGCTGGGGATCCATGTGTCCTGGCGGAGGCAGGAGAATGTGCAACATCAAGAGCTTTTGGATGTGTTCTGCTTGGAGGTCTCTATTTTGAATAGAATAGAGCCAGCAAAGATGTAGCCTGTGTTGAGAGAGAAGAATGGAGCAGCTGCAGTGGTCTCGTGCAGCGTTAATCGTGTATAGTCCTAGCGGCTTGCAAATGCAAGCAGAAATAGAAGGAATATTCATTAATCAATACTGGTGAAACTAAAAACTGATAGATCAATCTGGAAATAAGATCAGACAGCTCCCATGTGAAGCAGGTTGCAAACATGACTGAGAGCATTAAGGAGCAAAAAAGTCATGTATGCTGGAATCTGCCTTGCAGTGACCTTTGTACCTTCCCAGAAGAGTTACTTTCCATTCCTGGTCAAATGTGGGTTCTTATAATAGCTGGTTTTATACATGTACCCATAAATGAACGCTGGGAGAAACAAACTTTGTAAACTGGGGAGCCTGCTTGCTTCCAAGGCCATCCCTAGCACCACCTTGCTTCCTGAGCAGCCTTTTCTGTCCCCACTGATTTGGTGAGAGCAATGGGTGGACTCTGAAGAGTTCTCATAGCAGCCACTTCTTAAATGGCACCAGTTAATTGTCTGTGGAATGTCAAGAGCAACATCAAGCTTATTTCCAGAGTGGTTTGACTGGAGGTCTGACAAGTTGTGTCAGACAAGTCTGTCAGTTTAACTTCCTTTCCTCCCACTCCCTGTACCCTCCTCCTCTCAGGTGTAGAGGAATCTCCTGCTGGATGTTTTAAGGGCTGTGTTTGTTTAAATCCACCCCTGGAGGGATTGAAAAGCCGTGGAGATGTGCTGAGGGATGTGGTTTAGTGGTGCCCTGGCAGTGCTGGGTTAACAGTTGGATTCAATTATCTGAAAGGTCTCTTTCAACCAAAACAAATCTATGATTCAAGCAGGTCTTCCTGCAGAGTTTTCAAATTGAACACATTACAGTAGCATGAGCCTTGCTGAAGTAATTGTACATGTGAAAGCAGTAACTGCTCGTTCTGTTAAACCAACCGTTGTGTTGATGGGGTTTTTCTGTTGTGTTTTCTCCTGTAGGTTTATACCCCAGATTGTATCCAGAACTTTCTCAGTACATGGGCCTGAGTCTCAGTGAGGAAGAGGTGCAGAGAAACTTGCCAGTGGCAGCAGCTGCTCAGCCCCAGGGTGTAGGTACCAGTAGAATGTTTCAGAAAGTGAAAGTATAGGGCTTAAATGTTTATCTAGCATTCTAGAGAGTAGACTACTATTTATCTTGCGTACTGTACTTCACTGATAAATGGTTTTAAGTAACAGTGCCTATTTTGGTCTGGTCTTAAACTGAGTGGTATATTTCAAGTGTTGGGAGTGTTGAAGAGCTGATGTTGTGACTCGTGTTGTGTGGTTTTATTTGTTTGGGGTTTTTTAATGATTTCACATAAACTGATGTATAGCTGTTTTAAAACAAGTTGAAACTAAGTTGCCTGGCTGTTTTGTTTTAATCAGCAACTGGTAACACGACCTTCTACTAATTACATGGTAGCTCCAGTGACTGGAAATGATATTGGAATTCGCAGAGCAGAAATTAAGCAAGGCATCCGTGAAGCAATTTTATGTAAAGATCAGGATGGCAAAATTGGACTTCGCCTCAAGTCTGTTGACAATGTAAGTACAGAAGGTTGCTTTTGCCTGCAGAGATCTTACTGGCAGATTAAATTTGTAATGAACTTAGTGTACAGTGACAGAATTGTCTTCTGTACAATGTTCACTTATCCAGTAGAATTCTAAAATCCTTCATTAGATCACTAAATAGATTTCCAGCTGTCTGGGCTAGGATCTAAATTTACAGCAGAAATTTACTTCCGTGTGTTTTCTAACACCTGAAAAATGCTCATAACCTTTTTCACTTTAGAGCATGACATTGTCCTTGTGAGCTGCTGTGATACCTGTTAGCAGCCCAAGACTTCTCGTCTGTCTCTGTGGAAACACTGGGTGGTACTTGAAGTTCATGAGTGTGCAGAGGCCTGCCCACGGCTTGAAGTTTTTATGGATTCTTGCAGTGTGGTGCTGCTGAGAAAAGGAAGGCTGGTGAGGGTGCCATCCTACCTGGATGTAAAGAGTAGTTTCAGACTAGGCTTTTTTGAGTTTCCCTTAACATGAACAGAGCTGCAAGAAGAGCCATAATTCTGCTCTTGAAGCTTCTCTTGATTCAGAGGCTTTTGATTCTCAACATGGGAAATAGTGCTCCGTTTGGTTTTGTGGTTCTGTTTGCTTTTTTTTTTTTTTAAACAAGGCCATTTAAGATGGATGTTTAAAAAAAAAAAAAAAATACATTTCTATTTGAGTTTTCATCTAGGGTTAAAGTACTTTTTGTAGTTCTCCTAAACCAGGAAATGCTGGGGTTAGAGTACCTTTTTTATTTTGGTGTGGGTTTGTTTTGGTGGGTTTTGGGGTTTTTTTGTGGGGTTTATTTTTTTTGAAATGGCACCCCCCCTTCCCTGAAGGTATTACAGTTTGCCTTGATACACTTCACTGGGGTTTGGGGGTACTCTGACTAGAAATAATTTAACACTGTATTTTTACCTGAGGTACTGGCGAGTCATAATTGCTAAGTTGAGTAATGGGGTTGTGAAAGAGGGAAGGATGTGCCATAGAGTTCCTAGTGCTGCTGATCTATCTCTCCAGCTATATAGACTCTCTGGCAAAGGATTTATTAGTTAAATGCACAAAGAGATAGTGCCAATTTACCACTCACCTGTCTGGATCCAGTTCAGATTTCTTGTTAAAGCAGAAGAGTATTTACCCTTTTGAGTAAGGCTTTAATGTTATGCTTGTGCCTTGTTCATATCTGGAGCTCTAGACAGAACAGATTTGCCCACTTCTGAACTTTATTCTTGCATTGATTAACTGTCAGTCTCTTAAAGACCTCTAGAAACAGACTGAAATTTCAAAAATGCCTTTAAGGAGAGAGAATTAGCAAGTCCTTCTGTCCTTTTGGTTGGTATTGCATAGGGAAAGGGAAACTTTAAAGGGCTGTGTGTTCTGTTGCTCGTCTCCATCTTTAAGGAAGAACTTCCTCTCACGTTTCCCCTTTTTTGCTCTGTTGCAGGGTATATTTGTCCAGTTAGTTCAGGCAAATTCTCCAGCATCCCTTGCTGGTCTGCGGTTTGGGGACCAAGTTCTGCAGATCAATGGTGAAAACTGTGCAGGGTGGAGTTCTGATAAAGCACATAAAGTTCTGAAACAGGCTTCTGGAGAAAGGATTTCGATGATCATTCGGGACAGGTAAAGCCAACTGCAGGTGTGGATTGTCATTCTCCATCTCGGGGGAATTCTGTGGGGTTTGGGTGTCCTCTTGCTTGAGCAGGACTGCAGATGTAGCAAAATCTGTTTATCCCCTTCCTCATTGAGGGGCTGGAGCGTGTCCAGAGAAGGGCAACAAAGCTGGGGAAGGGTCGGGAGCACAAGTCTTGTGAGAAGCAGCTGAAGGACCTGGGGTTGTTGAGCCTGGAGAGAAGGATGCTCAGGGGAGGCCTTCTGGCTCTCGACAGCTCCCTGACAGGAGGTTGGAGCCGGGTCAGGTCGGTCTCTGCTCCCAAGGAAGAAGTGACAGGACAAGAGAAAACAGCTTCAAGTTGCACCAGGGGAGGTTTAGGTTGGACATGAGGAAAAAATATCTTCCCCGCAAGGGTTGTCAAGGGCTGGCCCAGGCTACCCAGGGCAGTGGTGGAGTCCCCATCCCTGGAGGGGTTTCAAAGCCACGTAAGGGTGGTGCTGAGGGACAGGGGTTAGTGGTGGGTGGGTGGATGTTGTATGAGACTTTTGTATGATTATTAATCCAGAGGGTGACATGCCTATAGAACAGGAAAAACAGTTAAGGTTTCTAAACTTGTATATATTAACATAAAAATACAAACAAAATAAAGTTAAACCCAACTACTTTTCACTGTAGCTGATGTTTGAGTCTCTTGGAGTACAATTATTTCTTCTAAGTCAGAGATGCTGAGCTAGCGTGTGGCTCTTTCTGTGGTTCAGTAGCCTGAAAACATAGCTTTGCCCTCTCAATGTCTTACAGGCCTTTTGAACGAATTATTACTATGCACAAGGACAGCACAGGGCATGTTGGTTTCATATTCAAGAATGGAAAAATAACCTCAATAGTGAAAGACAGTTCTGCTGCAAGAAATGGACTCCTCACGGAGCACAACATCTGTGAAATTAACGGCCAGAATGTGATTGGATTGAAGGTAAAATAAGTAACGTGGTGGGCGTGGGTAGCTGTCAGTTCTTTGTGTGCTAGAAAAAGCTCCTGAACTGCTGCTTCATTAGGCAGCTTGAGTCATGTTGCTCATGGGACTTCTTGTTTAATAACAGGACCCCCAGATTGCGGACATCTTGGCAACAGCTGGAAATGTAGTGACCATCACTGTCATGCCTTCCAGTATTTATGAGTACATAATAAAGAGGTAGGTAACGCACACCAGCCGGGGGGTTATCATCCAGGGACAGCGACTAATCTTCTGTAGAGTAAATAAAATGTACTCGTGCTAAGACCTAAATACAAACTTCACATGAAAGCTGGCAGGAGGTGAAGGAAGCCTGAAAATTTTCTTCATCTGTTTTAGCCAAACCGGTGTGGTTTGGTTATGTTTGTTTTAAAGCTAATCCTATGTTAGCGATGCTCCTTTTCCCTTGTCTCTTGAAAAACCCTTTTCTTGATATAATTTTACTAAACTTGAGTTTCCAAGAACTTTCAGGGACACGGATAGCACAAGTACTTGTTACCTTGTTGTTTCTAGTGCAGCTAATTCTGGTGACACAAATACAATTCTTGGCAGTATGTAGATTGGTTTTTTTCTAATCCTTTGGCAGCAGCAGCTTTCTACGGCTAAATCTCTCCCGCAAAAATGTTTTTGAAGTAGCTAGAAATTAATAATGCTTCATTTTTAGTGTTTTTTCTTTTCCCCTCCACTCAGCACACTCTTTCTACAGAACACTTTTCAGTCTTAACAGCCACTTTTCCTCCTTCCCTCACTCTTGTGGTACCACTGTGCTGGCCGTGCCCGGAGAGGTGTTGGTAACAGCTCCATCACTAATGAAGTGGAGTGTCGTGAGCTTCTCTTCTGTGTGTACAGTTTGCTGCAGCTTTCTGTAGCAACATACTTGCTGTCAAACCTAGTGGAGTAAAAGGCCAACTTCTGAGTCGTAATCGGAGGATGGGCAGTGACAAAGGCCCGGCGATCAGGAGCTTTAGGGGCTTTCTAGGGTCGTCTTCCAAACCTGAATGCCTTTCCCTTTTCTTTAGGATGGCAACCAGCATTATGAAAACCCTGATGGACCACTCTGTTCCTGAAGTCTAAACCTGCATCGTGTATGTGTGTGTACATATCTATACTGATGATTCCACTAAACTTGGGCTATTATACTCAGTGATTTCTTTCTCCTGCACGTGAGCCTCTCTGCAGGCCACCAGAAGATATGCTGCATCAGGCACTTGCATCTATAATGGCTGGGAATGTTACAGTTCAACATATCTCGTTTATTCACAAACTGTAAAACTTGTAGCCTTATATGCTTGACAAATGTGAAATTCCAATTGCGTTGTGACTTCTTTTCGTAGGTCTCTTTAGTTAGTTACTCTTCTAAAGCCATTGCAACTCGAGGAACCAGGTATCCCCCGCGAAAGCTCCGTGTTGTTACCCAGGACAACGCTGTGCTTCGTATGTTTAAGACAAATGAGTATTTTTACTGCTTTCTGTTTGCAAGAGTAGGCTTGCAGTAACACTTTAGAAGTATGGCTTGTACTAGTTAGGTTTTATTTTTGTTCTAGGAAAGACTGTTTACACAAGAATGCCAGCTAAGCAGAAGAGAGCTCAAGGCATTGTTCAATAAGTAAACGTATAATCAAACAAGAACATTTCCTGTGCATAGTTGTCACTAATGTTACTCAAGGTCCTTATTTTGTCTTCTTGGTCTTGG
>JAAGNO010018687.1:0-35652 GCA_033439905.1 Ceryle rudis | reverse complement strand
CCACCCCCGCGGTTGCCGCGGCAACGCCCCCTCGGCCACGGAGCCGCCGGCGGCCGGGCCGGGCCCGGTCGCTGCCTTCTCCAGCTTCCCCGGCCCCGTCCCTCCCCGTCCGCACAGCGCCGGCCGCTGCCCCGCTCCTGCTGGGCTGAGGCACAGCACCTGAAGCGTGCGACGCGCTGTACTAATTATTGCTGCCGTTTCGTTTCCAATGCGGCTGCCGGGTGTAGCGGCGTGGCTGGGATGGCGGTAACCGCTTTTACAGCGGCCTGGCTTGGAGGCCGTGTGGCTGACCAGCGCTGCTAACGCGGGGATGGCTGTGCTACGGCGGAGCAGCGCTCACAGGCTGTCATGGCCGTGTCTGCTCGTCACGCTGTCCCCGGCCCAAGGCAGGTGAACTGTGGGTGGCCAAGAGGCTGGGGCTGCTGCCCGGAGGAGAAATCTACACTGCTTGACATCAGCCTCAGCAACCATCGGTGGGGGGGGGAAACTCTTTCCAAAGTAGTTGTTGCTGGAGCCGGCTGAGCATCAGCCTGCTGGTGGGATGTGGCGAGCGATTACCGTTTTCTTGCTTTTGCCCTTCTGCTTCTCTTCCCCATCCTGCTGTGGGGGGACTGAGAGACTCGGTGAACTTGGAGTCAACCCAGCAGAGGCAGGTTCAGGCGGGACTACGCAAGTCAAGTGATCTGCAGTGAAATACCAGCTCTTGTGAGTGATTTCCTCCGTCTTTTTTTTTTTTTTCAATGCTCTGTTCCAGGTTTTGGCTATGAAAGCCAGGATTACTGAACTTCAGCCTTCTGCACCGTGGGCAGTAGCTCTAAGTTAAGGCAAGTAACTTTAGGTGTTATTTCTTCTAACACGGTTGTGGGGAATCAGTTCAGCTGTTGGTTCAGAACTAATTTAGAGCCAGAACTGGGCTGGGGAGGGTGGTAGCTTAATTATTTTACTTGTTTGTCCATTTAATGGACATTGCTGGGGTTGTGGATGGGAGCTGCAGCCCTGCTGCTCTCCCTGGGAGTACGGTGACATTCAGCAGTGTCAGCTCAGCGGTGCCTGCCCAGAAGAGCCTGTCATGTAGCTTCCCCTTTCTCACTTTCCAAAAAGCCATTACACTACTTCAAGCTGTAGTGGCGATTTGAATTCATCCTGAGCACCCTTTTAATTGGATTGTTTGGTTACTAAATGATATGTCTGGAACCACCGTGGCAAGCACCTCCTGCCAGTAATGGGTGACTTGATGTAGCGCTGCTATGATTCAGCCCTGTGGGCACAGGGCCTGGAACTCTCATCTCCAAGTTCCTTGGCAAACTGCTTTGCTGAGCTGGAGCCCAAAGCAACGTGTTATGGAAATGCTGGGCTCGGCCTCGAGCCCTTTTTTACTTAATATACCAGCTCAAGCTTCCACCCTCCTTACTTCTGTAAAACTCTTACTCTAGTACAGGGGTTTGGCCACCTACACCTTGTCATTTCCTACTCAGTACAAGTCTGGCTAAAACTTTACAGAAACAGAAACAAACATCTCAGAGGAACACACCCACCCAGGAAGAATACACTTACTTCTTTTGTTACCAAGTATCTATGATACAGGAGCGATACACTGGAAATAAGAGGTAGAACTTCAGCACCAGTACTTACTGGTTTCCTTCCAGCTCTCCCTCTAGCAACCAGCAGTGAAAGGACTAAGGAAAAAAACCCTCTCTTCACGTGAAAACTGTCTTGAAGAGTAAGCTCTCTGGAAATGTGTGTAGAGAGGTGAACGTTGAGTGAAGATGCAAGAAAATACTGGTTCAATTTTTCAATCAATTTTATGTTTGGCTTCTTTTCAAGCTAATATTTTAGTGCTGTTTTTCAATAGAAAAAAAGCAATACAAAATACATCTTTATTCTTCTCAGGGCCTTTAGAAATAGCCACAGTTGAAGACTAGATAGTAAACTGGACTGACCACTGCTCAGAAGAGCAGCTGCCACAGTGGTCAACGTCACACTGAGGAGCAGGTCTTCGTGAGGAAGAAAGGCTGGCTGCACAGGCACTACCTATGTTACGTCACGAGGCACACAAAGCTGCCATCATCCTTAAATGCTGCTTAAGCTAAGAATGCAAACGCTGCTTCTTTGAACTCAGTCAAACCAGCCAGCTATGGTGCATTCTATGTAAATCAAACAATGACTGCAAGTTAAGAGCTCTTTAATTACAGAAAAATAGGTCTTTAATTTCATCTCAGATATCATTTTAGACAAGCATTTTCAGGATGATAGTCCATGGAAAACAAATGCATATGCTGCAGAGGTGAAGAGCTCTCAGTGACATCACCATGACACAGAAAGTTCCAATTGAACAGAGCTTCCTCTCGGGTTGAGCTTCAGCAGCCATCATTGCACGCAGTAAAGTTTCTTTAAAAGGTCTGGTTTAAAATAAGAGTTCATTTACATGTGTGGAGGGAAAGGCACTTAGTATTGCAGCTTCCAGAACATGATTTGTTTGTCTTCCCCTCCTGTAATAACAGTGTTGCACTGCTCATTCATCCACATGGATGTTACAGCACCTGGGGGAAAACACAAACACCTAAATCCACATGCAAATAAAAGTGGTACTTGAGATGATGGAACAGACGAGTTTAAGATCACCTGATCATCAGTTCTGATTACAGTGGCACCACATCTGCTGAAGAGAATTTTAGTGTGGCTGCTCTTACAGTAATTTTTTCATGCAGTACTGCCTCAGGCTGACTTTGGGTACTGGAGGGACAAGGTCAGCCCCAGTGTGGAATGCAGCTGGCACACTGGGAAGAGGATTCCGGGGGATAAGGGGAGGGAATTTCTCTGGAAAGTGGGATTTTTCACTCTGCTCTTTAGACTTTTCCTGTTAACAGCCTATTCACATTATCTAGCATGTGCCCAGAAGCCCACTCGTGAAGAATCTACTGGCTACAGGATGATCTCGGTGAAGGTCAGATTCCAGAATTCAAGCTTGGAGTAGAGAAATTTGAAATAACTGCTGATGAAAACAGCCTCAAATACCAAACTGAATAAAGCTGAGGTTTTTCTCACTCAGATGCTGGTTGCTAATGTACTAAAGACTATACTGATACCTTTACAAAGCCTGTAAATGCCCATCCCAACCCCCTTCTCTGGTGAATTTTCCTTTCCTTTACTTGTTGTTATATAGCAGAGTCTATACTACATTTTATTAGGGCTAAGAGACAGAAAAATATTAACTACTTTGATGTTGTGCGAGTTAGAAAAATCCCAAGTCACTTACCTTTGGTCAGTCCTGAAACCAGCAATATTCCTTGTTATTAAACTCAGGAGGAGGCTTAACTGGACCCACTTCTAGTTCTAACAGGTAACGAACGCATCAAGAAGAGCCCACTGACTGAGCACATGGCTCAAACTTTTCAGTGCTAACACAGCTGGAAAACAGGAACCCTCCATTCGCACGCAGTTCAGACCTTACCTCTATGTCCTTTGATTCTTTCAATAACTTTTCCTCCAAGAAGGTCCCAAATGAGTAAGTCACCAGATTGACTCCCTGATAAAATGGTATTTCCATCCCACTTAAAGCACCTGCAAGGAAGTCTGAAATCAGTTCACTTCAAGATTGTATAGAACAAGAGCCAAACGTTTCCTAATGGACTTAGCCAGCAAGAGTTGAAAGGGGAGGTATGGAATGGAAGGAAACTCTAACCCAGACTTTCTGGAAAGGTTATCCCCAAAATTATCTTAAAGGGTCATGATGCACATGTGCTTCTCCGACTGCCCTAGACCCAGCCTGCCCTTCCCCAGGCAGGAGGATGAAAGGTATTCCCATAACAGAAGAGGCCTAGGCAGCTGCACACACATGGCACACATCAACCACCACTTCCACTTCTCTCATCACTTCAAGCTCCTGAAACAGTCACTTGGAAGTGCAAAGAGGACTTTAAGGGAAATAATAATTAAGAAAAAAAAATATATGTATATGTATACACACACAAGAAACCAACAAGTGTCATCCATGTATGGCTCCTCTGTTTACTCCAGTAATAGTGAGTAAGCATCCGTTTACCTGATGAACCATAAAGATCCATAAGCATTTTGGTTTGTGAAAAAAAAGAAGTGATCGCTGGTTAATTAAGATGGCAAATCTTCTCTTAGGTCATTGAAACACAAAAAGGAAGCATTGCAAAAAAAAAATACTAATAAATAAATTGGGATTATTGATGGAGAGGGGTCAAGTCAGAGAACTGTCTCCTTGTTAGAGATTTCAGTAGTTCAGCTGCTCAAGAGCTGCTTAGCAACAGCTCCCATCATCTTTTATGGATGTTAAAGTTGTTGTTGAAAAAAACCCACGAGTTTAAATACTTAAATTTGGTGTTGTCCCAGTTTGGAAAGCTTGATCACAACTCACACAGTGTGCTACATTATCAGCCTTTCCACTTTAAAAAGTAAGAGAGTAAAACAAATCTGCAGACTTTGGCTTTACTGCCCTCTCCATTCTGCTATCACCAACCATCAAGCCTCTACAGTTCATGAAGCTGCCCACGCAGCTTCCCAACCCGGGCATTCTCAGTTACCTCTGTGGCTCTTCGGCAGTCACAGAAGAGATGAGCATTCCAGTTTGTACATCTATGACTTTAAAACAACAGTCCTCTCCTGAGCTGAGCAGATGTCTGCTGTCTGTACGTAAGAAAAAAGCAGAAGCAAAGCACGTTGAGATATTCAGGTCTAGTTAGAGCAGTCTGCGATGGAGCATGTTGGATGTGACATTGCCTGACCTACTTATTCGTAGACAGTTGCCTGTAAATTAAGCCTCTAAGCAAGTAATGATAAACAAAATTGGTTTAGAAGCTCGACCACTGGTCTATAGCCTAGTGTGGCCTTGTGTACAATGAATAAGTTCTTTATAACGGAGGTGCATGTCAATCCAAAACTCTCACCACCCCCCTTAAGGTAGTAATTCCAAGGGTATATGCCACGATATCGGGAACAAACGTCCTTTGAAACTCGCCAGTGGTGCACACTGCAAACTGAAATCCAACCTACCAGGACTAAAAGCAGCATCAAACACAGTCCCAGAGTGACATGTCAGCTGGTGCAGCACTGTTGCTGTAGTGACATCCCAGACACTGATGGTACCCTCTTTGGTTCCAGATGCCAGAATGGTATTCGCAGCATTCAGGTCGATTGTATTCACCTAGGAAGTCAAACATCCCATGATTTTCCTACTCCTGCATGTGAGCCTTGTTGAGACAGGTTTTAAACATACACAAAGCAAGCCCCATTACCTGCAAGATGGTATTTTATTTGCAAAAAGCTTTTACATTTAATTCTGCAATGGCCTTGAGTACAAGTAAAAATCCAGCCTATAAAAAGTAAAAGATCTCTTTGATGATATTTGAAAATGCTTTTCCTTTGCAGAACCAGAAATGCAAACTGACATTTCAGACTACTACCCAAACTCTCCACCTAAATGTGAGACTTTATCCTGAAAGGTAAAATTCTTTAAAGAACCTTCTAGTCATCCGTTGTTTCGATTTCTCTTGGGTACAGATCTTAAATATTTATCAGAACTGTTTCAGGAAATGTCTGTGTAGTGACCTGTTAAAAAAACCTATTAAGAAGAGTTAAAACACAACAATTCTAAATATCCTACTAGAGTGATGTTGGAGGCTATAAATAAGAGTGTGCAGTTACACAGTTATGATATAGTGCCCACAATGTGTTTATATATTTACAGTGGCATTCAGTAATATATTTTATAGTATGGTAAACAACTTAGACAAATTCCATTTCATTTGCTTGCCTTTGGCAAAGGTACATTAAGAAGAAGCTGTGACAATGAAAATACTTGAAAAACATTAGTCTGCTTTCAAAAACAAGCTAATAAAAATCCCCCAGTCGGCCCTGGAACTTCATACATATAAGCCAAGCAAGACGAATTAAGAAAGCTCTGTTTACACCATTGCTTCAGTCCCCAGGAGAGGGCCTTTCACCCAGGCAAGCAGGGGACACCAGCACAGGACACAGACAGGAAAAGAGACCCAAAATGAAACAACCCCCCTGTATAAATACATTTCCCCAAACACCACACCCCCTCAGGCCCCTAACCCAGTCCTTGTACTTTACCACGAGAACCCAACTTTTGAGTTTTAATGAGCAGTTCATCTTTGTGCTCCGAGATCCTCTACCCACATACTTACGCTAACGTCGTGTTCTAACTCTGCGAGCAGTTCAAAGTGGTGTTTTTTCTTGCTCAAGGTCTCTCCAGGAACACAGTGCCACACCTGCACCACAGAGATCGGAGTCTGCTCAAGGGAGTGTCAGTACAACCCCAACGAGTTCCTCACTATGCATTCTCACTCCGTGAGGAAGGCTGCTGGGGTAACTGCAAATGGCACCTGAACTCATTTACCCTGTGCAGTCACATGCTAACCATGACTCTGCTGACTCTAGAAGCCCACCTGAACACCACTATATCACTGCGTGGAATGTATACGTACCAGAGCCACACACAGAGGGCTTTGGGAAATTCTTTCTTGTCTCTCACTTCCAAATTATGTTTCCACCCAACTGCAGGCTTTAGATTAGCAAGTCCCTGGTTCATTAGCTGAAGGCACAAGTTACAAAACTATGACACTTAAATATCACAGAATCACGGAATGGCAGGGGTTGGAAGGGCCCTCTGGGGATCATCTGGTGCCACCCCCCTGCTCCAGCAGGGTCACCCAGAGCAGGGGGCCCAGCAGCACATTGTCCAGGCGGGTTGGGAATCTCTCCAGAGGAGGAGACTCCACAACCTCTCTGGGCAGCCTGGGACAGGCTCTGCCACCCTCAAAGGAAAGATTTTTCTTCATGTTCAGATGGAACTTCCTGGGTTCAAGTTTGTGTCCATTGCCCTTGTCCTGGGCCCCTCAACATCTTTGTAGCCTCTGCTGGACTTTCCCCAGTAGCTCCCTGTCTCTCTTGAACTGGGGAGCCCAGACTCGGACACAGCACCCCAGGTGTGCCCTCACTAGGGCAGAGTAGAGTAGGGGGTGAACCTTACTCATCCTGCTGGCCACACTCTTCTGAATGCACCTGCATTTTAGAATCCTATTCCACTCAGCAAATGGAATCACCAGTCAAGGTCACAAAACATTCCAGTTCCTCCATTCAACGCATTTTGCCTCCAAAACCTCCACATTTAGTCTAAGCTAGAAGGAATGAAATTCCTTTGAAGTAACACTTCAACTTTGAAACAGAGTTGAGACAAAGCTAAATGAAGAAGATATTCTAGAAATAAACTTACTGTGATACTGCTGTTATTCTAGTACAACAGGTACACCCACTAAGTCCTAAGAAGTCCTAGTTATAAATAGTTATCGAAGTATAACAAACTCGGATACGAACCTTCACAGTGGAATCCCAAGATCCAGAATATAAACGCCCATCGCGCCAACAGATCTTACTGACGGCATCATCATGGCCCATCAGGACGTCTTGCTGTCTTCCAAATGCGATCGAATAAAAATATCTAACAGGAAAAGGTTATAAAAGCATTATGTCTTCAGAGAATTTAAATGTTTGGTTTTTTTTTTTTCCTAAACAGATGAAAGTAACTTTGTTTCTACAGTTTCTAACAGAAATGTACTGGAAAAAAAAGGTAGAAATATAGATACTGTGTTTTAACAATTTCTAGATCATTATATAAACCCACAAACAGTGACTGAGGCACTCAGTGTAATTCAATAAAATCAATAGGAACTAAGTACATACATATGATTGTCCCATGAAGAACTTATGACAGTGGTATCTCCTGGCAAGATTAGACAAGATGATAAGGCCTGTAAGAAAAAATAAATAAAAAGGAGTGTTCATTTTGTTACCCCAAATCAAATGGAAGCACATCAGAGAATCACAGGCTGGTGGCGGCTGGAAGGGACCTCTGGAGATAATCTTGTCCAACTCCCCCGCTAAAGCAGGGTCACCTAGAGCATGTTTAACATGATTCTGGAGAACAAGAAGCATTTTAGTATTCTATACAATCAACCCTTAGTGTTCATATAACACCTGTAAGAAATCCCTTATAGGTTGGACACTGAACAGCAAGAATACTACTAAATCCATGGTAAACACGAAGGTAGCACTGAAGTTCAGAACCACACGCAGAATGGCTGATCTCCTTTTTCAAAATGCTGGTATTTCAAGGTATGCAATTCCTCAGGAGAAACTGGGTCAGCTCTTCATTTTGTAAGCTACTGTCAAGTCTAGATGGAAACAGCTAACAGGAACTACAAAATAGGAAAGTTTCCTTTGATACTTGCTCTCCATGGCAGCTACTTACCAGCTCAGCCCTTTCAAACAACAAATGTAACTATCTAATTCCTACTATCCTCCACAAGAAATATTCTTCACAGAGAGCTGCCAGTTATGTTCCCATCACTGGAAGCAGCAAGGAAAATAAACGTGAGCCCACTGCTTCTACTAGTCTCGTTCCTGGTCACGTTTTGGATCTGTTCTAAAAACCAGTAAGGTGCTGGACTGTAGGAGTACTGCTGCTACCACTGCTGCAAGAGATCAGTGCTGAAACTACAGAGAGGAGTATAATACAAGAGCATACAGGGCCTCCTCATGAAAATAATTACTTCTGGCCTCAAATTCAGCAAAGAGCTCCCTTTTCTGCAGTTCCAAGAAGCAACATTCCTACGTTTGCCTTGGCTAAAGCATTAGGAGTTGCTGTATTCACCTGGTAGTGTGTGCCATGGGAGGCCATAGGGCTTGATCCTGCAGCTTACCCGGGAACCTGTTAGAGCATGCTATGGCTTCTGTCTGGGCAACCCATGTGCCTTTTCTGTTCCCCCTAGAGATGAGGGCACAGAGAAGGCTGATAAATCCTAGTGTCTTGGCTCAGTAAAGGACTCTGAACACAACTGGGAGTGAATCTGTGTGACCCAGGTCTGGCCACAGTGCTCAAGCACAGAAAATCAAGTATGAAATCTCTTTTCGAGTTCCATTTCAGAAGCAAGGGAAGAATGTTGTTCAGAGGTTGCTGAGATCTCTGCTCATTGAGGAAGGATAGCACAAAGTCACCGAGCACAGATTCTACTCCCTGTACTTGGGTTTTTCTCTGCCAGATGACTCAGAGCCTTCAAACACTCAGGAGCAGTACGGCAGTGCTGGATGTGAGCACACGGACAGAACTTAAGCTTTGTGATTCTGGTCCCAGGGGCAATTCAAAGTTGTTCAGGAAGACTCCTCTGCTCATGCCAGACTATCTTCATCTACTGCAAGCCCTTCCCTGGATGGCAGGACAACTCAGAACAGAGCTATCACAGCAGTGAGACGATGCACTCCCATCTCCATGGAGGCCTGACAGAGTCTCTGTTCACTTAGCTAAATTATTCACAAACCAAGAAGAGAGGCATTGATGTATCTTAAGAACCATTTCTCCGAGTAGCTTTCAGAAGCTTCCCAATGGTCTCATCTTTATTTTGACAGCGACTTACCATGTTTGAAAAGGACACGCTTCTCTGAATCGTTTTTGATTCTTTGGAAAACATCTTCAAAGTTGAATCTGGGGATAATGGACAAAATAGAAGATAAAAGGACTGCTTTATATTATAGAAGCTAGTAATTTTGCTCCTGTTTGAATATTCAAATATTCTGCTATGAAAAGCAGGTTTCACAGTCTCTGAGAAACCTTTTATAAAGCTTGTGACTTGAGCCTGGAACCAGCATGTTTTGCACCAGTCACAGAGACTCTCCCATGCCCAGCAAGCTCCAAGAGAACTCTTGTATCTAAAAGGGAGAAATTACCACCTTCCCACATCTAGATATAGATAATACTGAAACCCTTGAGTCAAAGTGATCTAAAACATAAATTCAGGTACTTAAGCTATTTAATTACAAGAAATATATTTAAACTTAACTTCTGCAAAAGGCGAGTTGCAAAGCTAACTATCTAAAAGCCAAAGAGAAGTAGCCTTTAGGTAGGAATACTGAAATCCTCTCAAACAGTAAGAAGGAATTGAGCATGAAATGAAAACAAGAATCTTGCATTTGGCAGAAGACTGGGGCCACTCCTTTCCCGACTAGGAAAAAAAAACCCAAAAAACAACAAACCCAGAACTCAGTGATTCCAGAAATACCCCATTTATTGTTGTCTTCATCGTGCACTCTGTGAAGCTATTAATTAGATTCAATCTTAACTACGTTTCAGAGTTCATGCTGTTTTGTTCACAACACATTATTTGGTCTTACAACCTGCATTTACCCTGCAGGTTCTAGTAAATACCTCTGCAATAATACTCACCCTGGGATGTAGTGAAAACAGAAGACCCATTGCAAGTGACTGCTATTCCAGTAATTGCCCTGTTTAATACAAGTAAGCTTATCGGTGATTTCATAGGTTTTGAAACTTAACCACCATACCATAAATTGACTACAGTTGAAATCTGTTATTTCATCTCTGTAAAAGGTAAGATATTCAAGGAGATTAAAGCACTACAGTGCTGTGGTATATGCCTACAAACAAAAATACACCTTGATATAGGATGTGAAACAACAGCACAGGTTCCCCATATTGTTCTGCAAGAACTGCATCCTCCTCAGAAAGGACATGCCCATGGAAGAGGATAAACAGTTTGATGCTCAGTCTTCTCAGTCTGGGATTAGCTACAAAGAGAGTCAGGAAGCTGTCTACAAGCAGATATTGACTACCTCAAGTGCCAGGAATCAGAACTTGTCTTTTCCCCTCAGATCTGACACTGGCAAAGTCACTATAGCCTAGAAATTTAGCCACATAGCTTACATCAGGGAGTTAGCCGTTAGGAAGCACCGAGCATTCTGCACAGCTGAAATTCTATTCTACAGACCTGCTTCTACTTTTTTTTTTCCCCTCGGTAATCTTCAGAAAAAAATAAATAAAAGTCAGAAGTTGCAGTTCAAGTCTGTTTTCAGGATTTTCCTAACCCTAACGACGTGGCAGCAGAGGCCCCTTCTCCTTACAAACATGACCATTTTCTGAACCAGAGAGCGTTGCTGTGGCAGAGCAGGTTACAGTCACCAAGAAAGCAGTTGCACTCAAGGTAGTACGAAATACTCCCACTAGCCCAGCCACTAGGACAAGGGATGGGGTGAAAGAACAAGCTGTTCTTTAAAATATAGCTGCCACTGTTCACTGTTAGGTAGTTTGTTAATTGAGCTGAAATGCCCTTGCTGACTCGTGGCTCCCTAGGGATCCATCAGAACAGTAGTTTGGTACCTGGATTAACTAAAAACCCGTAGGTAGAAACTTGGGAAACTTCTCATGCAGCAGCAGCTTGAGGTGAACAGCAGCTGAACTTAAGTGGTTTAACCTTTTAAATTAAATGGGCTGAAAAAGAAGTTAGGTCCTCTTGGCGTTCTAAATAAGTCTTTTAGTCTTAGACTGGCTACTGTTATCATGGTTTGAGAGGAGGGTAATCAATATCTGCTTCAGGTACTAAAATGATAATGACCTTCGCTCTAGACCTGTATAAGGACCAAAAAAAAAAAAAAAAATTAAGCTGACAAATACCTTTTCTGAACTGAAAAGCCATCATAAACTCATCTTGTGTAATTAAATCAGTGAGCTGTCTCACAAAAAAAAAAGGTAAAATAGAATTTCCCTTAAACCCTAACCCATCATTCAGATTGACAGACAGATACCCCCACCCCCTAATTAAAGGAACAATTTTGACCGTGAAAAGAAAAGAGTAGTACCTACTCTTTGTGAATTTTATATTGCTCATCTAATTTTAGTTTGGCAATATTGCTCCAAGCAAGTGTTATGCTTTCTTCCGTCAAATCTTCAAAGGATTCTTCATTTGGAGAAACTGCAATAAAATGCCACAATAAAGTTTCAGCACAAATAGAAAATAAAAAGACAGATTTCAAATAATGATGTAGCTGAATTTGCAAACATAAATATGAAAGTACAGAACTCGTGAAGAGCTCTGGGAATGAGGATTTTTGGCTAATGCCGAGTGTGACGAGATCACTTTTTTCCAAATCTTTTCCTGAATTCATAGGCTTACGGAGTCAAAGAAACTATTTTAGTCCCCAAAGCACAGCTTTTAAACTGGAGACTTTAGAGAACACAATGCCAAAATATACAAAAAAAACCCCAACGAACCAATCAAAACAAAACAAACAAAAAAAACCCCACAAAACAAAACCAAAACACCCCCAAAAAACTTTTCTGCAGAGATGTTTGTGTTCCACAGAGATGTCAAGAGCTTTCCAAATGGAAAAGTACCAGGAAAGCCATCTACTGCTACAACATCATGTGCTTTTATTGTTCTCTCGCATCCTGTTGGGAACGTCACTGCCTCCTTACACTGCACCGTTGCAAAAGTTAAGGGATAAAAGAAAAAAAAAAAAGGCATCAAAATGGAGACAATTAACTATCAATTCCTATGAAAAGGTCATACCCACAGGAGCTGTTAATAACTTAGGCAGCATGCCACCAGATCTGTTTAACATATATTAACGTTATAATCACCACATACAACTCTCAAAGCCACCCCCACCCTTTGGATGCTACAGGGTGCCGTGCTAAGTAGCACTCGGATGACTGCTCTGCTTCAAAATGAAAGCCATCAAAAGGTAAGGGAACTGAAGACAACCAACTGAGAAAAACCTTTCCATGTGACACCTGGGCTAAAGAGTCAGTCCAATTTATACTAAACCACTACACATATCATGAGGACCATAGCATCTTAGTTCAGAAAAATGGTCTAGAGTTTCACATGGCACAGAAGAGAATCGGAGTACCTGGCTGAAGGGACCTCGAGGATCATCTGGACCAACCTTTCTTAGCAAAAGCACAGTCTAGACTGTGCAGCTGAATCTTAAATGTGTCCAGTGTTGGGGACTCCACTACTTCTCCAGGGAAAAGATTCCAATGGTTGATTGCTCTCATTGTGAAAAGATTCCCTTGTGTCCAATCAGAATTTCTCCAGGAGTAATTTGTACCCATTACCCTTCCTCTTTTCCATAAAAGTCCTTGTAAAAAGTGAGTCTCCATCTTTGTAGCCAAGGTCTCCTCTAAGCCTTCTTTTCTCAAGGCTAAATAAACCCAGTTCTCTCAGTCATTTTCCATATGGCAGCTTCCCAGTCCTCAGATCATCTCTGTGGCCCTTCTCTGGACCCTCTTCCAGCCTGTCCACATCTTTTTTGTGCATCTATATAGGTACCTTTTTCTTGAAGAAGGTTATTCAACCACTGTCCCTACAGCATGTAGGGAAAACAAAGTAATTTCTTCACAGATTTTCATTTGAGCCATAGAAAAGGAAAAAAATTCCAGTGCTTAAGTTCTTAGGGTTTATTTAGACCAGACCAATTGATCACCCCCAAAGACATCCCTGTTCAAAACCTGAACAAATCTTTCTATCATCGAGAACTCTTGCAAGTATGTCACTGAAGCTGCTGTCTTAGCTTGATTTTGAAGTGTCACCAAGGCCGGGGATGATAGCCCTCCCACAGCTTCAGAAGCAGAGGTTGAGCCGTCCCAGAGAACATTGAAACCCAAGGCAGAAATGCAGGGTAACACCTGTATTTTCAAATCTGAAACTGCTCGTGCCCTTTTTCCTTTAGCAATTAGTTCATGGATGTGTTTTCAGTTGGCTTGCACAGAAAGGGGCCAAGAGATTTGTATAATGAGATCCTGTGAGATAAAGATACAGAACTTTCCAAAATTATAAATCCATTAAATTGCTAATTTACCTGCTAAGCATTTACCTGGAGACTCAGTTATGGAAACACTGTGACTAGATGCTCGGGACACGCTTCGCAACTTGGGTATTATCCTTCGAGGATGGGGAATTGTAAACAACTGTTTTGGTGTCTGTCCAAACTCCAGGATTTGGGTCAGCAGAGCTACTTTTTCATTGGGGTCCATAATACTTTACAGAAACAATACATTTATTTAAGCTAAGTAGGAAAGTACTTTTCCTCCCCCCCCCCCTCCCCTCCCCTGAAAGCATAAGCCTGCACATGCAGGTACTAGAGCACTACAGGCCATCACAAATCCTAACGGATCTGATTTAGCGTAGATGTGATGGACAGTCCTATGACGGCTTCTTCATTTTGTTTACATACGATGACAGCATGGTCATCAATTAAAAATATTAAGCAATTTCACAAAAGCCAGACTTAAGAAGTGTTCAAGTAGCAATCTTTCAATGCATGCTAAAACTGAAAACCTGATGCTGGTTCCCTGCACATTTGGGAGTATAAAATAGATGAGCTACAGCATTCACATACAGAGCACTTTTACAGCCAGCAGAGAGCTTGGAAGGATACTGAGAAATTCAGCTAACTGCTTTAAAAAAACCCCTTCTGATTCTTGTTAATTACCTGTTTAAATCCACTCCTCCTTCATAAGTTAATGGGTGAAACACTGGGGAGAAAAAAAAAAAGCTTGTTTGTACAATGTAGATATAAAGGGTCATTTACTTTGTCTTGCATATCTACTATAAAATAAGTTGTCTCTTTTACTCAGCTTGGTTATATGCAAGCAATTTCAGCAGGGTATAACATTTGAGATACTGTGTTTTAATCCTGGGTTTCTTACCTGAAAAAAAAATCAGGATTTCTAAGAGACTCAGAGAAAGTTTCAGAAGAAATCAGTCCTTTCATAAGAGGATTGCTTATTTTAGCTTCATTAAATAACCCACACACAAGAAAGAAAAAAAGGCACAACTGCACAACTGGATCTCTGGTTGTTTTCTAGATGGGTGACAAAATGCAGTAACAAACGATCGTAAGGGTCTGCCTATTCTTGTGTTCATTTGCTTGAGTATAGGAGTTACACAGTGAATTACTCTGGGGCCTCTGCACAAGAACACTGACTATCTTTTGACATAAGTTCATTCATACACTGGTTCCTTCTGTCGCTCTTACCTACTCAAGTGCCTGCAATTCCTTATGCTAACAAAAATCCACATTGCTGGAGATGCAGCACATTGTGCATAAAAAGTGCTCTCATTCAAGATGTAAAAATACAGGTGCCATAATTTAAATGCCAATTTACCATATTCAAAGCCTCTGCCACACTGTAATTGACACTTCTGGTCACCGTATGATTGGATGTCAAACCCTGCAAACCTAAACTAGAGCCAGTTGTGATTTGACATGTGGGAAAGCATATTAAAAAAAAAAAAAAAATAAAAAAAAACCCCAAACCAACAACCCACCAAAAGACCCCAAACCAATAAACAAACCAACCAAGCAAAAAACCAGAGAACACCAAAAAAACACCCAAACAAACCAGCAACAAAAAAACCCCAACCAACCCACAACAAAACCAAATGTAATAAAACAAGCAAAAACCAACCCAAAAGCCAACACAAAAACCCCACCCAAAATAAACAGCATTATCTTACCCTGGAAGTAGAAAGCCCTGACTACCAAAATGAAAAGTTGTTTATTCCTTCCCTCCCCACTGTTGTGGGAAGGTTGTCTTTTTAAACTTACTCCATCTTGTGAAGTGCAAACCATCTCAACATTGTCTATTACTCGAAATCCTTCAAAAAGATCAAGGCTTCTGAAATAAACCCCTTAAAAATCTGGTCTGCTAATCTTCCTTTACCCAGAGAACATGTTATTTACTGCTCCTGCCTTATTAAAGCATTCCTTTTTTTGCTATTTCTATAAAGTGTTTATTTACCATTGTGAGCTGCAACTGCTTCGTTTCCTTTCTGCTTGCAGCCAAATATCAGGTCAATCCATTCATGAAGGTGTTCCGATACATACTGACTTTCTAAAGCTTCTTGGCTCTTCCGAAGAAAGTCATCAGGACCTGGCAAAACAAAGGTTAATTAAAGGAGAATATATCCCGTTCAGTATTGGCACCCTTCTTGAAAGAGCAACCAAGCAAAAACCCCTGAAGTCCACTCCCCGAAACCTCAAATTTGCTATAAAAACTATTAATTATGTGTTTTAAAGCAAAAAATTAATTCAGATGAAAATAGAATGGGCATTTTTGAGAAGAACCACACACCATTCCAGGAATCTAATCCTGAATGAATTAGTAATACAATAAATTTGACTATTATTTACCTGATGCCCAAGGGGGAAGCTCTACGTCTTCAACCATCTTGCCACCCTGCCTTTTTCCCAAGTCCAACTTCAAACTGTTTACTAGGAAACTAGAATCGTTTTCATAAAATTCTGGTATCAACTGGAAAGAAAAAAAAAAAAAGAAAAGAAGGAAAAAAAGTTATCTAAGAACAGAAAGCTCAGCACAGATACCAAGGAGGACTTGAATCATTTTCCAGCCATTTACCTCTTTGAAGTCTGTTGCGCCATCCAAGCAGTTTTTCCAGGTTTCTGCAAGACTACAGAACACGTGTCAATCACACGTTTGTTAAAAAAAAGTCTTTTTAAGGCTTTGTACTCCCTTGATGCATATGTGAAAACAAAACCAACCCAGTTACAGGCAAAATGTAAACAAACCTGTTGAACATTCTGTCAGCGTGATCAAACTTCCCATTCTGCAGACAGAGCATGTATTCTGGAGCTAAGGAGAAAGAAAAAGGAAAATCATTAGTTTGCTCCAAACCTTGTCAGCTTTGGAAGTAACTGTCTGCTCAGAGAGCAGGTAAAAGCTGCCTTACCAACTCTGACGAGATAAAACAAAACATAACCCGGAGATGAATAATGACTCCCGTACATGAACTTCGGCTCTGGCATTTCCTGGTAGCGTGTCTGCAACACAGGAAGAAGAAAGAGAGGTCTGTTTAAAATCACTACTCCTTGCAGGCCTTCAGTATTCAACACATACACACCTATTTTTATTTTTTTTAAAGACACAGACTAGGACCGCCCTTTTTTTTTTTCCCCCTAATGATAAAACAGACTCAGAGTTCTAATAACTATGCAGCATTAGGCAGATCAGTAAATCAATATATCAAAAAAGCTGTTAAAACTTAGTCCTGTTTTTCAGCTGCTTTTCCTCTCCCTTTCACATGTAACTGCAGTGACTCAGCTTCGAAGGAGTGCAAACAAATAGTTTTTGTCTTTTATGAGAAGTTTAACAAGACTATGGAAAAGAAAATATTGATTTAATTAATCCTGGAAGATTCTCTTCCCCCTGCAGTTACTATGCATTATCCCTAAAACCTCTAAATAAAATGACTTTTAGTACGGTAAGAACGAGGCAGCCAATGGTTTGAGGAAACAGATCTTAGAAAGAAAACTTTATTGACTGTTATTCAAAAAAAAAAATAATATTGATCACATTCTTACCTTCCACAGCCTTAGGAAGTTTTGTGGTCTTGAAATACCTGATCATCTTTGTCAATACAACGCAGTTAGTCTGGTAATATGGTTTTTCCTAACGCTTCACTAAGAGCTACTAAAGGTTCCAAAACATTAAACATAATTATGTTCTGTAAATGATTTTGGAATAACTAACTTACCAGAGGAGATGATGATTTTATACAAAGAATTAAAGGCCAAGAAACTGAGGACTTTCTAAGCCTCTGTTTGTTCATGAAAAGAAAGTCTGCCTACTTAGAGAAATGGGAGAAGTTTGTGCATTATTATCTGGACTGGGAAACTTTAAGTTGGTCCAGATCCTCTCCTTTTGAAGTACTCCCCCTCAAACTTTCTTAAATGGATATACTTAAGGTTTCTAATATTTTTCCTTAATTCATGTATTTTACATGATGCATTGAAATCCATTGGCCTTGAAGTTTCAGATTTCCATATATGTTTATAGCATCTCAGTGCCTGCCACACAAATGCAGCTACAATAGTTAAATGGATTTGGGAATTTTATTTTAGAAGTGAGGTAAAACATTTAGAAACTTACGTGTATGAAATGGTAGTAAGAGAGAGAAAACAAATTCAAATCATTTTAAATCAGTACTGATGAAATCAAGCTGAAAAGAAATACGGTCTGTTTATAGGAAAGTTTGATTCTGATCAGATTTACAGTTAGCTTTGGATATTTACATAACTCCTAAAGCTTGCTTGACAAAGCTGCTTTTATTGCCAATACGCACAAGGCCCAAAATTGTGCAGCACATAAAAGCCAAGACATACTTACCAACAGCCTCTCCAGCCTTTCCTTATTCAAGGCACCAATTGGCTTACTAAGGTCACGGAATGTTTCAGGCTTTGTGAGATCTAAATAAAACCAAAAACATAGTTAGACTCTAAATTCTACTAGACAGGAATGTGTTCTAATCAATATTTAAAATAAAAGACAAAAAAACCCCACCCAACAGCAACAAACCAAACAAAAACCAACACAGAACCTCTCTAGGAATTTTCTCTGCTCCCTAACTACAAACGAATAAAGTCTTACTGTGAATGGCTACTCAGCTTCTTTCTTCTGTGTAGATGTAATCTCATACCTCTTGCTTAAGAGCTACTAGTTACACGTGATAGTAGTTACTAGTGGTGACAGCTATTGCAACTAACCTCACCCAGTCAATACAGGACCTGCTACGGGAGGCAGAAAAGCAGCTGGTATCCTTGTGCTCCAACACAAACTGCACTAAGACCCTTAATCAAGAGGCCTATTTAGGAACGAGCCATGTCAGCCTCTTCCTGTCAACTTGCAATGCTCAGAACCGTAGAACAGCACCTGGATTCTACACGTTTCAATGCACCCAGCTTGTTCCACCAAAACAAAAACAAAAACAAAACCACAACCAAAAATCCACAACATTTTACTGGTTCTTTTGCACTTTTTATAATCACAGAAAGTCTCTGAATGCTCAGCACTGACAATTTTCAAATGCTGGTACATATGCAGAGTTAAATATTTGTCAGAAAAAGATGAGTATTTTGTCTTCTAAACTCCAGAGGTGGTCTAAGTGCACAAAAAAACCCACTCAAGATCACTAATACCAGGTTCATTTTGATGTAGCATGAACTTTCTGCAGTGTAAAATCCGCCCCGAGACATTTCAGGTTGGACGTGATGCACTAACATGCCTTTTTGTATACACATACCTAATACTGAACTCGAGTAGTCTGCTATGATCCAGGGAAATACAGGATACTGGGAGAGATCATTGCAGCTTCTATCAGCCAGATTGTTGAGATGAAGAAGATACTGGTAATTTGATATATGCCCTCGCTGCCACTGCAACATGTAACTTTCAGCTGTATGCTCTGCAATATGATTTTCTAAAATAAAACAGTAAGAATGTTGAGGTTTGGAGTTCCCCCAACTAATTATACTGTGATTAACATTATGCAAGGTACTATAAAAAAAATTAAGGGCATGGTTGTTTAAAAGAACAAGTCACAATTAAGTGTTAACCAGCTCTTCAAACACAAACAGAATACGTGCAGCTTCACAACATCCATTCTGAACTTTGCTTACTTCTACCAAAATTTTCAGGGCTAAGAGCTGTGTTTATTTTTTCATTCTTTCCACAAATCAACAGAGCAAAACCCAGACAAATTTCCTCTCTCAAGGTATTATGGACTACATTAATAAATCAATACTGCAAACCTAGATATGTTGCAATAAGGAAATAGAGCTCGTCTCGATCTTGATCGTTGTAGAATTTCAAGTAGATGTCAGAACACAGATCATCTTCTGTGCAAAACACTTCAAGTCCCTTGGAAAGGGGGGAAGTAAATGAGAACAATTACTGACAAGCTGTAGTATTCATGGGTTTTTACTGGAATACTCCAATTACTAATATCTAAAACTTAAAGACTCTAAAGTGGGTAGCAGCATTCAACTCATAGCCAGCTGAGCAACTAGTTTTATAGCTGTCCATAATTTGGCTCTGGATTGATTCAGCACAGGTAAGACACTTTCTTGTTCCAAGTGAACAGAAAGCGATTAATGTCTATTTAGTTTAACTGCATTTTGAGACAAAAGTTTTATTCAAGACTGAATAGACAGACACCAAAAGCATACACCTGAGGCTCCCCCACAGCACTCTCATCACCCTCAGCCATGTCCAGCGGGACTCATCACTCCACATTAGCCCCAACCTGAACCAGTGGTCAGGGTCCCTCCATGAATCAATCCAGAGAGAAAACACACCATGAGAGAGCAATTCATTCTGTCCCAGGATAGGTGTTACAGATAAATGGAATGAATTGCTCCCTGGAGGTATTCTCTTCTCCCCTCCCCTACACTGTCTGCTTACGAAAGAAATTTTTCATCCTTGCCAGAACTCATTCTTCCTGTTTTCATCTTTTTGACAACAGAGGGAACCAAAACACTTTAAAAACCAGAAAGAATCTCTGAGTGCTATTCACTACTTCATCCAGAGTCTCGAAAACACGTCGCTTTTACCTCATGATACACACCACAGTTTCAGGTGGTCGTTTTAAGAAACCATATATACACAAGATATTACAAAGAAATAACTATTTGAGCTTACCAGTGGCATTAGCCCATGTCTTCTTTTATAGATACGACGCACATTTTGCAGTGTTATTTGTACAACAGGTTTCTGTGGGGAGAGAGGGAAGGGGAAGAAGAGATGGAGATATTCTAGAAAGTATATCTTCTTCTAAATTAACCTCTCCAGTTAATCTGAAGTTTCTCTCGATTAGAGATAGTAGCAACATGAAAGCAACATCCATCCATGTCATTTTAGCATTGGAAGAGCGGTGCTAAGCAGCTACGTTAAAAAGAGGAAGCTTGTCCTTCCTGTCGGTTCTTGTCCGAGTAGCAAAGCAGTTTAAGAATAAATAAAGAATAGTTTATTATCATCCGAGTCTGTCACCAGTTATAACGCTCATGCAAGAGAGAAGCGGAACACGGGAAACTGTTCAAGAGAAGGAAGCCAGTGGGCTGCTGGGCAAACTGTTTGCCAATGGTGCCACCTGATGGAGGGAAATTGAATGGCACGTTGTCATCTTCAGCTGCGAAACGCTTTCTCCTTGTCTGCACATGCTTTTAGCATATTAGTGGCCTGCTAAGACTATCGCTGCTGTTCCTGTGACAAAGTTCCAAAGCAGGAATGTGTCTTTGACATGCACTCAGTTTTCCTCTAGAGAGAGAAATGATCGGTCTAATAGGAAACCTAGGCTAAGATCCTCCAGTATAAAGTAATTGTAAAACTCACTAGGTAAGAACAGCATCACAGAGTAAGATTAAGACATTTATCTTATCTGAAGCATCACAAAAAGTGATCTTTAAATATTAACAGAGAGTGAGCAAAGGCCAGTCTGTGCATTGTCAGTAGGAGGTCAACTTTAAGCGAGTTAGCACAGAATAAAAGCCTTAGAAGTCAAGGTACACTGAATACAAGAGAGCAGCACAGATCAAAGGAAAGCTAAGGAGCTTCTGATTACAACAGAAAATAATCTTCTTGGAGATGGGCTCCATGTGCATTTAAGAGGAATAACACAGAAAATGAAAACTGT
Organism: Ceryle rudis; assembly: GCA_033439905.1. Lineage (NCBI taxonomy): Eukaryota > Metazoa > Chordata > Aves > Coraciiformes > Cerylidae > Ceryle > Ceryle rudis. The sequence goes on along the minus strand of JAAGNO010018687.1, from coordinate 14,320 downwards.
CCACTAGAGGGGCAGCGTGCTCACATCGTATGCATGACCATCTAGGAGGCACTTACAGGATATCCATTAAGAGGCTGGAAGTACAAGTTAGCATCAGTAACACACACATGCCCTGGATTAGTCACCAGTGGTGTCACCATTTCTGCTTTACATTCCATATGCAGCGTTTCAGAAATGCTTTGAAATCTACAAGTGAAGAAAGGGAGTAAGTTTACCTCCAGTTCTTACATCGGTAAGAGCTACCCTTAAATTCTTCAGAAATGTTTTAGGTTAGTTTATAACCTTGCGATATCAGAACGGGGACTTCACAAAGTCTGTTTTAGTCATGAAGAAAGTTCTTAGTTGAGGCCTCCACTCTAACAGGCACTCCAGAAAGGAAAGCTGCCCCTTTCTGCACCAGTCTCAGAGCAGTAAGCCAGATGACTTTTCTATACAGAGCTTTATTTGGCATATAGTGATGCTCAATTTGCACCAAATTCACAGATAAAACCGAAGTTTGGAGAGCTAAAGTAACACGTCCATCTTCATAAACACCACATTTGCCATTCTCCATTCCAGATGATTCTGTACACAAAGACAACTCTGAATTAAGAGCTTATGCTGCCCCAAACGAGCACCTATTATGTACTGCTGCAGTAGACCAATCAACCAACAAGCTGAAAATTATTTCCCAGTAGAAAGTGATTAGAAAAGTACCTGTTTTTATCAAATGAAGTTCTAGCCAAGCGCGATTGCAATATAGCAGTTATCTAATGCGGAGGGGAAAAATAAAAGTTAATATGGTCCGTGATTAACAATAAAATTTTAATGGCATTTGAAACAGTGATATCAGAATTTCATTATTAAACAGCAATATCAGGAATAACTGGATGCTTACCATGGCAGCTTGATCTCCCATCTTATCTAGACAAGAGGCCCTGTAAAGCTAATGGACAATGAGCTTTAAGTGAAATAGCACAGAGATCTCCCCCACACAGCTCAGAAGTCAACAGAAACTTGGGGGGCTTTAGCATTCTTGGTGACAGAGAATTATAAAGAGCTATTATTATTTCTTTTTAAGTAGGACATGTTTGTTCACTGCTACTTTCATGTTATTACTCTGTATACTACCAGCCTGCACAGTAAAAACTAATATGGATAGCTGACGACAGCTGTCAGAACTGTGCTCTGAATGAGATGCTGTGTTCAGCCAGTACATTTTAAAAAGTAGATACTCCAAAAAATTCACCCGGAGAAAAAAATAAAGAAAACTTTTCATTAAATATCCAAAAAGATGCTGTGGAGAATTGTGTAGTGATGACAAATAACCACATACCTGATGCAGAGTTTGCACAACATCTCCTAGTTTCCCAGCAACATCCAGTTGGAATAAATGTTCTGTTCTACCCTGAAATCAAAAGGACATTTACTACAAATGAGTTGAAAATAAAGCTCAGAGAAAAGAGGAAAAAAAAAAAAGAAAACTAAAACCAAACTACTCTAAAACCTGGTCAAAGTCTGCCACAAAAGGCTGCAGTATACCTGAAACATTGCAAAGGCAGATGTTAAACTGATTTTCTTTTTTTCCTTCTTTACAAATGTATGTTCCCTGTGGTAAGCTCTGGTTGTGGTATTCAGCCTGTTATTTAATACAATGCAACAGAACAGCTTTGAAACGAACAAATGAATATCAACATCAGTAAGTGTAGAACTAGGAGCTGCTCTATTTTAATATCAGGTAAACCTATGCAAATACAGAATTAGTAAAAGACACATTACATTTAAACAGCCACTGTGTATCTTTTAGACAAAAGACACCAGCTCATCAAATCTTTAAAGGCTATAAAACTAATCATTCTTCTCTACATAAATAGTTTTGAGCCGAAAAGATCCCAAACCCAATCACAACCTGTTTTGATGAGTCCTTAATAAAAACCTCACTAAAACGCCACTCAGCATATGTGCCATACTCCTTTTTTCCCTACAAGGTTTTCCCAGCTTTAAGAGTTGTTTCATAGGACTTATATTCCTGGTTCTGACTTAGGGATATTAAAAGTATGTGCACAGATCAACTGATAGGAACTCTTAGACATAGCTTGTACTTGGCAGAAGTGGTGGGATCTTTTGATGACCCCTGAATGCAGTATAAAATGGTATCAACACTTCTCTGTAGGGTTTTGTGTTTCTCGGGTTAGATGCATTTTTTTTTAATTAAAAAAGAATGTGATCTGTAAGATTACGTCACGACACTGATCAGTGGATGCAGCTGGATCCATTTAAAACCGAAGGAAAGAAGAGATGGAAATCTAGATGACCTTCAGTGTAATATACGTGATCTGAGCTGAACCTACAGCAGTCCATGAGGAAAGCATGCTACAGGAAGCAAATGGAGCTGGAGCAAAGGGAGACAAGAAATTCAGTAGCAATTTAGATAAAAGCCTTGTAACCTTTCACCCAGAGCACCATTTTCCTTTAACAGGGAAAGCACAGCTCTCAGAAGTCTTACTGGATGGTTTACAAGGATTGCTTACAGCCAACATTGTAAAAGCTTTTGAGAGTGGCACTCTCTGTAGCTCTCCAGCCAGCCTCAAAGACATTAGCTCAGTATTTTGTAATTGATCTGAAACAATCAATGCAAGACATGGAAGAGAAAATGTACTACCAAATTCCAGCACTCAGTGACACATCTGGAACTGGCAATGATTCAACTAGAAGATATTTAGCAGCCACAGAAAAAATTCTGAAATGACTGAAGGCAAACTAGATTTCTTGTTCTAATACAATGAAAAACAGCTGCACTTCTGTGAAGTGAATGGTGATGATTAACTGTTGGGAATGTTTTAGGTGTGAAGGCACCTTGACTTAGGAGAAAATAAAGTGAAAAGCCTTCCAAACAGCCCTTTTGATTCTTTTATTTTTCACTGTGTTGGCAGTGTGATATTTGTATGATGCTTAATGAATCTTGCACATGGAGGCAGACAGAAAATAGAAGGAGGAAAGTGTTTGACACATGAAGAACTAGTGGCAGAAATCAGTTTAGGGACAGATTTAATCAAAAACCAAAGTAAAGCAGTTGTTGAGAGAAGAGAACTCATGTCTTACCACTTCACTGTTCATTACAGTAACGCAAATCTATGGACTTCACGAATTCAAGGCAAATTCTTGAAATTTTTTACTTGAACAAGTATGTTGAGAAACATAATGCCATCTGTTTCAATTCTTGGGCAAATATGATCTTAACGCATGTCACATTCCAGGTGAAAACTCTTTACTTAGGGACCTTGAAGTCTCCAGGCACAGAATCAGTGCAGACCCACGGCATCAGCAGAAAGCGACCAGAAGTAAGCTCTGATTTCTGCTGTGAGCAGCCTTATCTGCCTGTCCTTTTAGCTGTCAGTCACTTAGCTGGGAAATATCAATTAGCAACTCTGGTGCGAGCAGAACTGAGGAGAAGCCATTTAGCCAGGATGCAGCGGCCACTGAATACCAGCAGCCACCTGACAGCTCTGACTGTTGAACCCACAGAGCTTCCCATCACATTAAGTAGCAAGTGTCAAGTCTGCCGTGTGTCCTCCAAGAAATATCACAAACCCATTATGGAAGAATTCAGACAGTTTTTTCATTGTTATGCACAATTACTTTTTTTCATTTTTTAATAAAAAGCTTTGTTGTCATAATCCTCAAATTAGAATTATCTTACTCTTTCAGAAATAAGAACATAAGTCCTTGCAAAACATTCCTTTGCTAAAATAAGAGGAAAAAAGATGTACTTACTCGGACTGTTTTATAAGGTGCAATAATGTTTCTTTCTTTAATGAGAAAAACCTGAAAGAGTAGGAGATGTTACAGTTTGGGTCTTTAAAGAAATCGTAAAAATAAATCAGAAGCACTGATGAAGACAAAGCCAAGAACGCTGTTTACGCAAGCACAACACTGGGTTGCAATATCCTGCTTTACACCAGATAAAGTGAAGGAAAACAATGACCCTTTCAAGCAGCTAACTGCAAAAGGGGCAAGCGTCCAGTTTAGTTCAGAGGCTTATTTAATGTTGTTTATTAGTGGGGTTTTATTCTAATCATATGACCTTCAAGGAGTTGCAACATTAAAGCCAACAGGAACAGCCCTCGGTCTAATCCCACTCAACAGCAGGATCTTCCCCCTCTTTTCTGGTGGCTCATGTCTTTAGGGCTCTGTCCTGATGGGAATTACCCCACACGGCCAACTCACAACATGAACTACCACGTAAACCTTCTCAAATGGACCCTTCTTCCTCTGCCAAACATTTCACTTCCATTGCCAACCAACATGAACAGCAGATATCCTTTCTCATCCAACAGCACGGTTCTGAACAGTTTTCTTTCTCTGACGCTATTCTCACATCAGAGATCTTCTCTCCCCAAAAGCCGCATGAAACTACTTTCCTTCTTCAGAACATTCTCAACTGCTACAGGAAGACCTCAATGCTGGAACACTGGTTTGTAGAGATCACTTGCCTATCTGCTGTCCAAAAGAAGACAAGCCAGAAATAAGTCATGTTTTTGCTCTGTTTGTAGGGAAGGCTCAAACTTGCTCAATCTCAGGTCTGAGTGTGACTTGGAAGCGGTTCTGAACTGTGCAAAACACGCTGGACTGCACTACCAACTGTCTTCTACTCCATGGCCCAAGGGACTTGACCGACCACAGGATATTTTCCAGTGCTTTGGTTTGCTTCCTTCCTGCTTTGGTTCTATACCCCAGGGCACTGCGGCAGCAGCTTCGAACCAAGAGGAAATACTAATCTTGCCGGGACAGATGCTGCACCATTCCCCAGCCAGAAGCCTTCTGGCTGGCACGTACAACCTTCCCACTTCCCATCAGCTGACAACAGAGCCAACCTTCACCACATGACCACTCGCAGCACTGTCCAGCTAGAAGAAAGCGAGTGGTATGCTGACAAGCTCTGCAAGTCTCTCTAAGTGCTACATTAAAAAATAATGGCAATTAGTGCCTTTCATCTGACATCAGCATGTACAGACTGAATCAGGCCACAGGAGAATAAGAATGGTAAGAGAATAAAACAGGTAAGAGACACTTGCTTTACACTCAGATCACTCTTCTGCAGGAAAATTACTTTTTCTACATTGAAAGCCCCAGATTACATGAAAAAGTAGACAATACATTAAAAAAAAAAATTAAGCAGAGTAAAAACTATAGCATACTCCATTTCATATTTTGGAGGATTTTCCCCAATTTTATCTCGAGAAAAATTACTGAAATAATCTCTAGTTAGTATTCCCATCTGCTGTATTTTGTAGCCATTAGTTTCTATGTTGCCTATTATGTAAAGCAAAGCTTCCTATCCAGCTATGCATTAACGAATTTCTTTGAGCCTGAAAAGGTGAAGATGTTTAAGATGTTCCAATTATTCCCTACATGCGGTTTCCTACAAGGCACAAATTCTACTTAGAAAAAAATATTTATAATTAGATCATGATTTGTCACAAGTACAACTAGCAAGTACTTCACGCCTGAAAGTCACTATGCCTTTTATACAAAAATATCAACATTTACAATGCCACCCAATTATTTGAGAACATTTTCCCCAGAGACAGGAGGAAGACTGGCAAGCCACACATGGGAGGGGCAGAGAGCAGGGGTTACTAACCACACTTCCCATTTTAAAAGCTATTTTTCCTTTCCTATGAAGTGTTTTTATAATCATTTGTTCTTCAGAACATACACTAGCGAGGCACAGTGGAGCAATTGTATGGAACAATTAGAAATACCTTTTCTAAAAATACTCAATACACAAAAAAACCACCCTGCCAACACAAGAAATCTTAACTACACAGCACTCTTCACAGAAGCAGTTTCAAGATGAAATTAAATATACTTATTAGTTTAACCCAGTCCACAAACTTCTCCAGCAAAGATAATAACAAATGCTTGAGTATGGTTTTGACTGCAGCAGCACTTAACTGAGCAAGGGTAGCAATCTTAGGTATTGCTAAAAGACAGACTTTACAGGTGCTGTAATGTCTAAAAGGATATTTCCCACCTCATCTCTGCTCTTTCCTGAAAATGGAAATATCAATATTTTTTGGGAAACTTCCACAGCTTTGCAACACCTCTCAGCTGAAATTTATCAAAGCCTGAATTATATTCCCTTAGTTAACACTGAGTATGAACATAACCAAGTTAACCACAACTCAGGATTGAAACTGCAACCCAGTATTTCAGGTTAGCTACTGAAAGTTATCTGGTGGACATACAGCACATTCCAATGTTGTCCCAAGGCTGAAATGCAAGGATCGAGATGGCATTGCCATTACCACTACACACTGCAGAAAGCAGGAGAAAACAATATAGCAGGACAAACATGAGTAATAACCCATTTAATTTCACTCTATGCTCATTTTCCATTCAATTCTAAAATTGCCCTGAGCTCTATTATAAAATGCAGAGTGCAAAAAAGTTCACTTTATCAAATTAATGACTTAATGAAGTCATTAACAGTTTGAAAATTCCAGCATCAACAGTTTCACATTAATGCTAAGTTTTTGACACTAATTAGTTTTGTTTCCAGTTAACCTTCCCACCTTAAGACTCCAGCTTGGAGAAACACACCGTTAAAGAATGTAACCTTGCTCATTTATACATCAAGAAGCTGTTATACACAGGTCTTACCTGGCTACATACAACAGAAATCCCTCCGGATGTATCCCTAAAATGTAAATGAGATATTTGAAGAGACAGGCCTTTCAGCTTTCAAAGGAGCTAAATATCTAATATATATAGTAACTCAAACTCACGTACGGTGTGAAAGGGTTTTTTGCTTCATTATCTTCTGGGGCTTTTATACTAATGCAGTCTCTCAGTGGTATCTGCAGCAAGTTACAAAAATACATACTCCTCCTTAATAACTTTTTAAAGAGAATCTTAAGTTGCCAAGAAAATTTAAGTTTGTACTTCTTACCTTGATAATGGGTTGGATACTGTCATCAGGTTCAAATATGATTGATTTTGAACAGATTTTGAGAGAGCCTCTGAATTTTCTAAAAGGAGCAACAAAAAAAAGAAAGCAGTTGTGTATGTGTTAGAGATGTGTGAGACTAGAACTCCAGCAAATTAATGTAAGAGTTTTTTACCTTTCATCTCTGCAGCCTTTATTTATAATATGATTAGCTGTGTGCTGTTCAAAGTAATATTCTTCCAGGTTAAGAAGCAGCAGCGAAAACCTACAAATAAATTAAAAAATACTTACTCAAAAAGAACACACCATAACCCTTAGTATTCTTAGTAAAATATATCAATGTTTGGGAAATCTTCACTGGTTTCTGTGCCATGCCCCACACCCCAAGAACGAATTAATTTAAATTAACCATCCTCCAGAATCTGTTGTATTTTTATACCAAACAATTTCTGCATCAATTCACCTCCCAAAATCAGAAGCTGGAGGCTACCGGGGAAGGATTTGAGGCACACTTTCCTTGGTATCATCCTCACTCCTGCCAAGTCAGATGATTTAATGAGAAAAATGATGCTCAGGGTATGTACAAAACCTCACACTCTTCATATAGGTACTGCAGGAAATTGTAGGTTTCTTCCTTTTTAGATACAGCATTTACCAGCAGCACCCAGTTTACCCATTTGCTATTAGTCTCTGTCTCTTCACACTCACTATCCAGGTTTACAGAACCAGCATCCCCGTAGAGCTCCCTGCTGGAGACCAGTGACCTCTTGTGCTGTGACCTCACGATCCCTTTCTGATCTCAGCTTTGCTGTCTTGAAAAGGGCTTGTACTGCCAGCAGCTGTTAAACCTTTTTTCTCCAAGCACTGTACCTCATACAGGCCAAGTGCATTTCCCAGTTTACCTTTCCCCCCACACACACACTCCACAAAGTCTTTCAGGTGGATCCACAGACTCTTCCAAGCATTTCTCTGCTTGCTGCTACTCTCCTACATACAAGTCCACTGCCTCTAACTGCATTTTCCCATATTTTCAGACTGCTATGAGTCACTTCTGCAGGCAGACAGAGCCAGACATCAAATCTCCACAAATACAGTCACCAACCTCTGCTCTTTTCAAACACCCACTACAACTGGAATGAATTTACAGCCTGGCCAAAGATTCCATCGCAAAAACTGCACCTTTCAAAATTCCACCGGTTTTGTCCGTACAGTATCCCTCCAACCACAAGATTTCACTTGTCTGCTTCTTCCCCAGGAAAACAGAACATATGATTAAAGACATGATTACCTAAGAAGAAACTGCTGTTCTTTTTCCCAGAGTCCAACTGTTGTGTACACACAGCAAGTCCATCTTTAACTCTTTTTCATGATACTGCCAGTGTGTTCCAGCTCCCTGGAGCTTTTAGCATCTTTTCTCCTGCTGCTCTCTTTCAATTGCTCCTGATGATAGTCCCTTTTACCTTCACTTCTACAAATACTTTTTCAAGTTCTAGTTAGGATACCGTAAGTGGAACCAAAATTGTCAGACCTGCATCTCAACTACTGGCAAACAAAACTAGACCAGTTGAAGATACTGGTAATTATGATCTTTGGAGATTATGAAGCATGATCTCTGGAAAAACCTTCTGGAATTTCTCAACTCATCTCAGTCCTTACAGCTGAAGTATTTAAATTTCATTTGTCTGTGGTAATGATCCCTAAGGTTGTAAAAACAAACAAACAGAAAAGGAAAGTCAAGTTTCATCAGCTGATACTAGAGTACAGTCAGCGCTTTCTATCTTCATGGAACAGACTTCCTCCATGTAAATAAGTAGAGCCACTGATAGTTACTGTATCAACAGGGTCCCTCTTGAGAGCCATCACTGCACAGGATGATACTTGAGGCTTGCCAGGAGATTTAACGAGTATTTACAGACAACAAATCAGTCTCTGGCAGGTTGCATGAGTAGGCAAACAAACTGTTGTGAAGGCCTGAACAAGTAGGAAACCAACCACAACAGCTATAAAATTAAAGCAATGGTGATCTTCAACATGCAACTAAGCACTTGGGCTTTAATAGCTTAACAGTCTGATCTTTATCCTCAAAGTCTCACCCAGAGCAAACAAGCTTTCAGAAAGCTTCTGAGAAGATGGCATTTTCTTAACACACATGATCGTTTGAAAATTGGATCGTAAGGGAAAGGGAAAAAAGCTGTAGTAGCTTCACTGGTCCAGCTTAGCCTACCAACTTGTAATGCCTTGAAAACTACTTATACTTGTGAAGACAATCCACTAGTGACTGCAGAAGCTGCCACATTAGCAGGCAGACTGACCACAAGCTTCCGTTCAGAGCTGTGGAGTTTCCCCAGGACAGTTCTGCACAAATTTAGTAACCTTGAATCAGTCCAAGAAAGGCAACAAGTACAATGTGAAGGCGTTGGGGGCAAGTTGAAGGAGGCCAAGAACTCATGAGCCCTTACCCCTTGGAGGAGAGTGAGCCTGTGCAGCAGCATTGCTGTCAGAGATGCTGAGAAGGAGGCAGTTTCATTTTCCAGGATGAAGGGAGCTGGTAGGACCACTGCCACCAGGGCAAAGCCTCGAGCTTTAGAGTGAGTGGGAAGACATATAAGATGTCACAGCTCAGATTTAATGCAAACCCTGAACCTCAAATCAAAAGCAGAAGCAGCTTAGGGGGGTAAGAACATGCTAGGTAAGGGAACTCCACTACAACAACTCGCATAGCTAGAAAAAAAAAAAAATAGGACAACTTTAGAGAACACAAGGACTTTCCCAGGTCTGAAACAGAAGGAAGATATTCAGCCAAAGCTGAGTCATGTGGAAGGGGTGTATGTTGAGGGGCAGAGGGGGGCTGTAGATAACCAGTATAATGTAGTCACACCCACCACCCTCCAATAAATTTAATGAAGGGCCTAGAAGTGTCCCTGTTGTTACACTTTCAATTCCTATACAGTGTTAGACATGTACAGAATCTGATGGGGTAAAGAGTTAAATCGCCATGTGATGGAGCTGTTGGAGCTTAAAAGGTAAGTACCTACACTTCAGGAGAGAGGTAAATTAAACCATGCTAATATAATTTTGCTTGAAGACTTATTTCAAATTGTCGTCTGTGTATTGTCCCAGAAAAATTATATTACAAAAAATCTGAAAAATTAATAAGGAAGTGATGTGGGAGGTATTCTCTTGTGAAGTATTGGTTTGAGATGCAGCCTTAGGGTGGGGGGAGACAACCAAAAAAACCCTACAAAATCCAGGCACCTTGCCAAGAAAAACCAGAACTTAATGTACAGCAGCAGGGAGATATTGTTACCACAGGTAAGGCTGGTAAATGAACAAAGCAGTGAAGAACTCTGGTTGCTCTTTTCCAAACACAAAGCGCCTTGTTTATTTTTGCCTTTTCCAAAAAGCTCCCATTTAATTGACACTCAGAAAAGCGTTGAGGAGAATGAGTCAAGAACACGCCCAAGATGCATAGGAAAACTATTATAGACACTAAGCAGGAAAACACTTGCAAAACTTCACCTCATGTGATGTCATTCCCTCTACACAAGCTTTGGGAGCCCAAATGGCACCCAAACATTCCCAGCATTGTTCACAGTAGGCAACAAAGAAGCAAGTCACAGTTTAAAAATTGTAACCTGGAGTCTGCAAGTCCTGTCGAGGTGCTAGAAAATATCCTCCAAAGAGGAGAGTGTGTTGTATCAGGCTTAGTCTACCTCAGAATTTTACTGTGACTTTGATGTGCAAGACCCTCTATAGTTTGGAAAGACCTCATCTGAGATCCAACAACCCAGGGTAGAAAAAACAAACCAAAATCCCAACAAACCTATAATTTATTTTGTATACCACTGTCACCTACCAACTGAAGCACTCGCCTTGTTCAAAGCAGACACAGGAATCAAAGTGCTGGGACCAGTGTCTTGGCAAAATCCCACTTATCCAGAGAGAAAAGTATCCCGTTGATCCTGCTCTAAATTCTTAATCTGTGATTGAATTCTTATTATTTCCATCACTTCATCAGAACAGTACACACTGGAAATCTGCTGGGACACATCGAGTTTCAAGTGGTTGATCTGAAACACCTCGCACAGCCACTTGACCCAATACTGGAAGCACAACCCCAACAGCAGAAGGGCATTGCCAGAGAGGACAGAACAGTCCAGCCCTAATCAGCCGCATAAAACCAATTCTAAAATTAAACCTCCTCTGAAAAAGAGCCAAGTATCTACAGGTCAGTTGCAGGGCTCATTTGCTGATGTTTGAATAAAAGCCTTCACTGTGTATTTTGTGCCAACGAAGTAAGATCAGGCTACAGATTTAAAAACAACAAACCCTTAAATACTCAAATGGTCAGGCAACCATCATCACACAGAAGGTCCACTCGAAGGACCTATGTGATGCCAGTGGGTTGCTTCTCATGAGGGATGTTCCCAGCAGAGGAGATGAACCCCTTGAAAAGGAAGCTGAGCGGGGTGAAAGACAAAACAGAGAATTACTTTACCAAGAGCCCCTGTATCGAGTGTTAGACTTGCCTGCATTTGGGCACATCACCAACAGAACAGAGAACTCATTTTATAAAGAGAGCAAGAACGTGGGCCAAACACTACACCATTTATCTGAAGTTCTGTAACTGAAATTAGCTGTAAAAAAAAATAAAATAAAAAATTCCTGATCACAAACGCTGAATATTTTGAGGATTAAATAAATTGGGTAAACATGTACACACCACTAATTAAAGAGAGACATAGTACCTCAGCTTTCTTTACTCCCAATACCTGAGCAAAGTGAAAATAGAGATGACCACGGATGAAACAGATATAATAATGATAAAATTTGAGTGGAAAATTCCTGCCAGAATGAGTAGGGACATGGATTTGTTTAATTAAATGTAAAGTAATACCCACTCCTTGCTCTCAGTGTGCACAAACAGGACATTACAGTATTTTCTTGTTTTCCTTCTAGAAAACTACACAGAGCAGGTTTATGTAACCAGGTATTAAAGCAGTCCAACTAATTGGTTTAGAGGAAATAACTTTTTCAGATCACCTAAAACCAACCTGGTCTTCCTTCCCCCCAAAGCAACTGCATAAGATTAACTTTTTACCTACAGAGTTTCACAGCACCCATAACAAGAACTTTTACAGGTTTTTTTTTTTTCCACAGAAAGCAATCTACAAATAGCAATAATAAAACCCACAACCAAGCAACCAAACCAAACCACAGATGGAATGCAGAGACCACAAAGTTCCAGAGAATCCTGGTTATCTCCCTAGGAAGTATCTACACCGAGATTAAGCAAATCAAGAGAAATTTTGAAGCAGGAGTTGGTGTCTCTATAACACTTGCCCAGCAAGAAGGCCAAAAGAAAAGTTCTGAGGCTCTCCCTTCAGTTAAGTGATAAAGAGCTGGGGTTTTGCTGCTGTTTTACAGCAGGACTATAGAGAACACGGGAGACAAAATTTGATTATTTCAGAGCCCAAAATCTCTTAAATCACTTACTTGATTTTGAGATTTTTTTTCTAGATCAGAAAAGCACAGTAAGAGAGTGAAGGACGAAAGACCTAATAGAGGGTACAAAATGTATACAAATTTATTTTATATAAGTATCAATTGTTAGGCAAGGGGGAGAAACAGCCAAGGGAGTTTGCAGGTATTTAGATAGGAGAAGCTACGGGTGCAAACGAGAACAAGACTCAAGTTTCATGAAGCGCTCATATTACAAACAAATAATAAGATCCTTCAAATGCTTCCAAATATCAGCAAAGAAAAATATTTCTCATTAGAGACTTTTCAGTAAGTGCAGCTCAGTAACGCTGAGAGGCATTGATATGTTAGGGTTGGTTTTGGGGGTTATTAATAAGAGATTTAGATCCCACTTTGGTTCTCTGGAAGAAGTCTGATGAGTGTGGGCCTTTTCCTCAGCTTTTCAGGAAAAAAAAAAAAAAAAAGAGAGACTATTTACATTAAATTTTTCACAGAATTAATAAAGTAATTCCTCTAGCCTTCCTAATGTTTTATTTCAGAATTAAAAATCCTTCTCTTTCCTTCTGCACAGGAGGTTTGTCCATTCTCCCTGCAGCCCCTCACACATAACTCAAACCACAGCAGCCCCCAGAAGCATCACAAACAGCGTGGTGTACAAGGTGTACAAAAACCGACCAGGCACACGCCTGCACTACGGAAACACTGCAAAAGCTGGAGTAGCTTTACAGGCTGAATAGCTATGAATCAGAATTTACATGGACAAAGTGAGCCGAGCTCTCTATCATGTGGTTTTCTCCACAACAATAAACAGTTCTGTGTAACCAGCAGCATCATGAATTTGCACAGAACTTGCACCGGACCAGTTTGCTGCCCGAACCTCTGTGCCTGCTGGGACCCCAGTTGCTGCAGCAGGAGGCAAATGGGAAGCCCTGCTCACCCCCAGAGAAAATACCCCCGTCCTTCCACAGCACCACCCTTGCTGAGCCCTACCTTGCTCTCACCTTGGGAGAGATTTCCTACGTGGCAATATTAAGATTGCAAAGGGGTTTGAAACTTTGTGACAAGCCAGATGCAGATAAAACACATCAAAAGAAGCAGGAGAGTAGCTAAAAACAAGAGAGTAAATTGAGGATATAGTCAAGCACGTGTCCTAAGCATTTCTTGTATGTTCACTTAGCCACAGGAACACAAAATAGGGACTACAGTCAGAAAGCTGGAATGGGCTAATTGAGTTTAACACTTTAAAGAGACAGCACAGAGTCTGTAATTTAAGAGCTGACAACACACTGATTATAATGTTAAAGAATAAATAAATAAATAATAAACTCCATCTATAGCGAAGCAGAGCTGTGACTGCACACCACTAACACGACTGAGAACAAACAAATAAACAGAATTCTAGAGACGCTATTTCTGTGCCGTTTAAGCAGAGCAAGCAGCGTTCATGTTTTCCCAGGTCAGTCCTACAGCCTTTCCAGCCTTCACTCTCGGCAACCGTCAGCCATCTGAATTAGCCAGATGATTAAAATAGCAACCACAAGGAGGACGAAACGCAGCACGGTCGCTGGCTCCTGATCCCGGCGCTCCCACCGGGCCGGTTGCCCCCCCCCTCCCTGGAAGCGGCCCCGGGCCCTCTGCCGCCCGCGCCCCGGTGTAGGGAGCAAAGTGGGGAGGAGAAGGCGGAGGGGGGGGGGGGTTAGGCCGGGGCACGGCGGCACCGGGCCCCTCTCGCCGGGGAGGGAGCAGGCGAGGCCGGGGCTGCCGCGCGGGAGGCAGCCCCGTCCCTGCCGCGGAAGCCAAGCCGGGGTGGCTGCTCACCTCTCCTTGGAGTACAGCTCCCGCTCCAGCCGCCGCTTGCGGATGAAAGCCATGGAGCCGCCCGGCCTGGCGGCCTCCGCTGCCACCACC